>JAVQJL010050611.1:0-11742 GCA_036024295.1 Nannoperca obscura
CTTTGTGTGTGTGGAAGTTGGTCTCGACCGGCTCCATGTGATTGAGTGCCCTGAGATAACTTTGTTATGATATGGCGCTATATAAATAAAATTGAATTGAATTGAATTGAATTGAACTCGTGCGTTCGTTCTTTTTAAGAATGTTTCAAACTGTTGATTTGGCCACACCTAGTGTTTTTGCTATCTCTCTTATGTCCATGAAAATAGCTCTTAAGTGGATTGTCCCATTACTTTTGGTCCCTTAAAAAGTGGGAGGCACATATAGAAACCGTTGTAATCCCTACACCGTTCACCTGATTGATTCATTTCAAATCCATTGTGGTGGTGTATAGAGCCAAAAAGAAGAGAATTGTGTACATGTTCCAATATTTATGGACCTGACTGTAGAATACATAGATAGTAGTTATTGTTTTTTAATGTTGGTCATTCAGCTCTATCAGTATTTTGAATTTTCAAGTGCTTTCATTGCTTGCTAACGCATCAACTGCTTTCAACTGTTACATGTCAACTGATGAAGCAGATTTTTTTCTTCAACTTAGAGTACTACTTACATACCAAGTGACACTTCAACAGGATATGATGGACACAATTTACTGTAACTGTCTCCAGCACAGCTCCAAAGCTTTCAGCTTTACATATCAACTGACAATTTAACTGCTTTCATTTCTCAGTCTTCAACAGAACGTCCTGATGACACTTAACAGCTTTGACAAAAGTGTGTATTTAAATAACTGTATATAAGGTTTTATTGAACACCATGTCTGCTTTTAAAATGTTGGTCTTCAATGCAATATGTGAGTCACTCAACCGAATTTAATTTCTAATCGCTAACACTTCACTCAATTTCACACGTCAACTGTTTTACCAATGACATGTCAACTGACACCTCACTTGATTTAATTCTTCAACTGACAGTTAAAATACTTTCAGGTCTTACACTTCAACTGACATCTTGACTGCTGTCAATGCTTACAAACCAAGTGAACTGCTTACAGTGGACACACATGGAACTGTCTTCAACTTAATTTTCAACTGCTGTAATCACTTACCCTTCAATCACTTTCTTTGGTTATGCATGAACTTACATTGACATCCTTTACTCTTCCACTGGCATTTCAACGGCTTTCAACTAATGATATTGGGGATTGATATTAACTGCTTTCAAAGCTTTCCCATGTGCTGACACTTACCTTGTCTTTATATAACAAGATAAATATTTGGACAAATTGTATTTTAATGCTTTGCCAACATTGTTTTAGAAACTTTCATAGCCATATAACCTTTGAATTGGTCCTCCTCAGTAAAGAAATGGATAAAAAAACACACACACACACACAAACACGCACTTACCAAAAAAGAAAGGTAAAAATGCTCCCAAGCTTAAGGCCACAGTGAAAAAAGAAATTGCACAGGCTGATACAATACACATACACCCCACACAACAACACTATCATGCACAGAAGGATATTTGTGTCTGTCAAAGGCTCTATCTCCCAGTGCACATACACAAAGCTCCTCACTGTCATCCTCCTGCTGTCAGAGTCAGACTGTCCAGAGTATTAGCTGTCTGTCAGGAATACAAACTGCAGTAAGTCTGTATTCACAGGTGTGCCTCATACAGGCCTTTTAGTCAACATCAACTCTGATATAATACATACAATATATTAGATCATGTCCAAAATGCATTCATATTGAAGGTGATTTTTTCCCCTGGCACAGTGTAAAAGGGTATTTTGCAAAGGGATACGCAAGCTACACTTACTTGTGACTCAGTTAGGCCCAGGAGACCCTAATCCTTTTACCTAACCTAACTGTTTTAGTGTGTATTAAGTGCTACATCCTTTTTACATCATTCAATTGTCATCTTGCATTTTGCAAACATTTTATTAAACATTTAAAAAATATTTTATCATTTGCTCTTTAAAACTGATTTTTACAACTTGATTAAATCTTTTGATTATTTAATATTTTTGTACACTTTTCTGTATTACAGTACCCTCTATTACTGAATGCATGTCATAGTATATAATTCATTCATATATTGTATGTACTGTATGTATACATATATGTATATTTAGAAATATTATTACACTGCTTTTGATACTGTGGCACTTGAAATTCCCCTTGTGGGATCAAAGATTTTTGGCCACTTGCGAGGAGTATGAAGTTTCTTACAAAGGTTATAAAGGTTTATAGCTTGACCAATACAAATGCCTATATACACATCCAACTGACACAGAGCAATATCAGCATTCATATAAAGTCATGCTTGTGTCTGAAGAATGCACCCCTTTACGTACCCTGGTCACAACAGCAGTCTTACTAGGTCGGACCTTCCATGTCACTTTAAACACAGCACAGCCTGAAGTGAATATGTCACATAAACATAAAGGCTGCAGCAGTACAAGGAGATGGAAATGAAATGAGGGTCTTGTGTTCACATTCTATATTCACTGTACTAAATGTAGTATCTTAATCATCATCTCTTAAGCTCAAAATCAGTATAATAAACTACGAAAAACACACAAAGAGCCAATTTGGTTGTTGAGGAGATTCTATTTTCTCCTTTTGGAGCAAAAAGAGTAAAAAATTTGACCAGCACGCCCTCTCTATAGCTTAACTCCTCATTCATACCAGGTAAATGAATATCCAGCAAAATGCTTTTCATACAGCATGTGAACTAATAAAAATGAAACATGCTGTCATTTAGTGTGTATGTTCGATTTTATGATGCTGGCAGCAGAATTTGCCCTCTAACAACGTTAAATGGTGACACTGATGTGAAAATGTATCAGTGGATTGAATGGGTGAGCACCACTCGCACTCATGACTGTCATTTATTAAGGCTTCATTGCAAAACAAAATCAGTGAAGCGGCCGGTAAGAGAACAGAAAACCTAATTCTTGCTGTCACAATGCTTTTTATCTCACCGCTATCTCTATGTCTCTGTGCTCGCACAGTATTTGCACATTTCTCTTTATTTAAATGTCCTGTCATGTCTGAATGAAGCTGCAAGGAACAGTTAAATAAAAGACACCTATATCTAAAGAACAAAAAGCAATTTCAAGTATCCCATGTCTGAAAAGGCCTTAAGTCCAATATTCACTGTCCTTTTAGCTTTGGTTTGGGATTCAACATTTTTAAACAACATGTCTGACTCTTTAGCTGCCAAATGCATGACTTTGTTTGCCATCTAGTCTTGAACGGTGTCTGTCTGCTGTTTGCTGCTGGGCAGGTAGTGGACAGTGGGTTTTTAGAGCTTTTTCACTGAAAACAGCTGCCTGCTGTTTAGTTCACCGTTTGAAGAGAGCAGAGCTTGTAAGCCATAAAATCAAAACAAGGGAAACTTCAGCGTTGTGTAATAATTACCTGAGGGGTTGTCACACAAGCCAGCACCTACACATAACCCATTCAGTTAAATAAAAATATTGATTTGTGAATATTGATTTAAAACTTGAGTTAAGCTGAGCTATTGTACCTGACATTGCTGTTGTAGATGTTGAAGGTGAGACAGACGATTCCCAGCAGGATTCCCAACCCAGCAAAAACAGACAAAGACACAAAAAGCTTTTGGGACAAATAGCGAAACTCCTCGATGACCACTGTTTGGTCTGCAGGGGGTCCTGAGCCTAGAAAACACAGAGCAGATTATGAAATGGATGAACAGACTGCAAGAAACTAGTAGAGCAGAAAGTGTTCGGACTGACTACTGCCCTACCTATCACTTTAGTGTACAGCCATGCCTTAGCCTCCAATGTCCCACTGATGTCTGCAGTGAGTCACACAGTCACTTACCAAGGTTCATTTACCATTCAGATCACAACCAGCACTAACAGGTTCACATGGTCACAATGTATTACCTCCATGAGCACTTGAAGTCATACCAAATGTATGAATTGCTACATTGTTGGCAAGTAGGACTTGGCCACCTGGAAATTAAATACAAAGGTCTAGGGTGACCTTTGTAACCCCAGAGAAGGTGACTTACTGACTGCACCACTGGGAAGATTCACACACCGTCATTTTTATGCAGTCAAACAGAATAGGTTTGAGAGCAAAATAATCGAAACTGCAATCAAAAAATGGTTTATTGCAAATAAATAAACGTATGATGAAAATGTTTATTAATGTGAATCATAAAGTTTTGGTCAAAAAAGGTTTTGTTTACTGCACTGAATTCCGTGGTGGGACGTATGCTGAAAGATGCAAGACACATATTTCTTGTCAGTTGTTTTCCAATATTCTCCCGTAGTATTGTACAGCTAGTGCATGACCCAAATCAGTTGTTAACAATTATGCTTTGCTCTCTCACATTGCAATGTTGTAATGCACCTTAATTACCATTCCAGCATCTGATGTCTTTGCTCACCAGAGCAATTCCTCAGTTGAGTGTGAAATGGCCAGGTAGAAAAGCAAACAGTTTAAAGAGGACCAGTTTGGGTGCTACACAATGTTGCTACACTTTTACATATTCCATTTTAAGGCAAGTGCAAATATGTTTCTTCTGAGAATAACCATAGTTTCTATGTGACTATTGTGTATTCTAATGTGACTTCCATGTCTTGGGAAATATCCAGGGAAGGATCTAGATGAATTTTAGAATAATGTTACAAATCGATTCAAATCAGTCACTAGGTCTAATAAATGTGTCAACTATGCAAATAGCCCAGTTAATTGTCCAAAGGCAAACACTTTCAAACACAGAAATCAAATTATGCACTGAATTGCTGAAGAAATAGCACTACAATACCACAATTCTGTTTTATTACATTTACAGTCAGAAAACAGCATCACATGGAACAGCTCAACTCATAGTAGTGCAGAAGCTTATTCTTGTTGCTCTAAACTGGCCTCTTCAGTGTATCTGAAAATCCATAACTCTCTATGGCTTTTAAAGTAATGAAAGCAAATGTGATATTTCAAATGTAAGTCACAATGGGTTTACACTAGGGATGTCCCAGTCAAGTTTCTTTGGTCCTGATCCCAATCCAAGTCCCAAACTATCTGCAGACACTTATATTTACCTAAATGTTGATTAATGATGTATCTGACACGCTGAAATAACAGCTGTAGCCTACTTCATGTGACACATAGCAAGCTACTTGACCCCAATACTGAATATTCTGGTTCAAAACTATTGGTCAGTTTAAATTATTGATATGGTGAATGAAAGTTTAACTTGGAAGATGTGAATCCTGAAACTAGTGAGAAGAGCTATCACTCTGTTGAAGTTGTTAGAACTACAGAAACACTTGCACTTGTACGGTGGTGTTACAGAGTGGAGTTCAGTACAGACACCGACTTGTAGAGAGCACTCTAACCAGACAACAGACCAGTTAAATTATGGTCTGCCATCGAGCTACTCACAGAATTAACCATTATTAGCGAGAGCTGCAGCTGAGGAACCAACAAAGACAATGATAGTTTGTGTGGTCCAGAATAAATTGGTCAAGCACACTAGGACAATAATATTGGCACCCTTGCATCTTATTAAAATCATGCACCATTCGCTCTGAACAGTGCTGAAATAAAAATGTTTGGTTTGCAGTGGAACAAGGTGTAAAAATAACAGAATTCATGGATGGATGGATGGATGGATGGTTGTACTGAAAATGATTTCACTAAAATGAAAATGTATTTCTTTGGATCTGTGTGTTGGACTTACAGAGGAACTCTAGAGGAGTATCTCTGCATATGTAAGCTGCCTCCAGAGGGAGCTGAGTGAAATCTGATAAATTACCACTTACCAGACCACTCTAGCCCACTTCTCATCTCTGCTTGATGCTGGAGGCTCCATGCTACATTTGCCACTACTAGAACAACACATCCAAATCACAGGTTTGTACAGGCTTGTATTGTGTAATAGGCCATGAGCACATACAAAATGAGTGATCATGTCTGTGAAGGTTGACAGTCGTGGAACACAGCAGGTCAGCCTTCACATCCTAGTGTGAAAGCCAAGCTGGTGTGAGATGTATCGCCATATGTGGACACAACCGTACACTTTCTGCTACTCACAGCTCATAGTCCCCCATGGGAAAATGACTGTGAGACACCCACACACAGCATGCTGTAAGTTGACACTTCCCCTCTCTATAACTGGAGCACCAGCAGAGCCATGCAGAGCCCATGTGAGAATAGAACTGTGTGCGTCAGTGTTGCCTACTTAGCAGCGGTTTTAGAACATCATACGCTTGAGCAGTGACAAAGGAGCCCCAGGCGATGCAGCGTAAGATCTGTGAGCCTTGGCATGTTTGAATGAGACGTTAATAGCAACCATGTTGCCATGGAGTCTTAAGGTCAGAATAGTAACAGGAGTTTCTTTTGCCTCACAAATGTGTTGCTACGGAGGCTGCTTATTAGTATGCCGTTGAGGATCTTATGTGTCACACTTCAGAGTCTGATGCAGATGTGACTTTTGAGAGTCTTACTTCAAAAGCTCAGTGTTATTCACACGGCAGCTATTTTTAAGTAATGTCATATTCAGGGAACATAACACAAACGACTCTGAGGCAGATGGAAGCTATGCCAGGAGAAATCTTTAAAAACAAAAAGTGGATACAAACTCAGTCTGTAACATTGGCTTCATCATGCTGTTAGCTTATCTCCAAACCACTAAAGTTAGATTTTTACCATTTCTACCACACATCATGGAAGCATAAGGCTAGTACTGATCAGTGTTGGGCAGGTTACTTAAAAATGCCTAAAATCTATTACTTGTTACATATTGCTTAATAATATGTCAACAGTAAAGCAGGTCTGGATATAATACCTTTTTTTGTTATGTAGATTACACAAGAAAAAATGGAGATCATATTATTTTTGAGGACTTGAAGTGAGTGCTACGTGTCTCTGTGTTTTGCTTGTTACATTGAAGGATAGGTTCTCAAGTTTTAAAACAGTGTGCGTATTAAAACGTTTTTTTTCTTGCTGCAGTCATTCCTCCTGTTCATACTGGACAAGAAAGAGATGTTTTCCTAAAGTGTTTCACCAACTGGGATCCCAACATTGTTGAATAAATTTGAGGATTGGAGTCAGATTGCAGGTTTTAGTTTTTACATCGCGGTGACATTGTGTGTATACTAGAAGGATGTCACGGGGGGGGGGGGGGTTCTAATCATGGACGTGGAACACTAGGGCGGCTGGGACGGAACCAGGCACGAAGACCAGACGAAGACAACTGCTCGGGTGGACGGCCAGGTCGGGACCAGGCACGAAGACCAGGCATGGAGAGCCGCTCAGGGGGATGGCCCGGACGAGACCAGGCACCATGACCAGACGTGAAGAGACGTGACCCCAGCCCTCTAAGATGACCTGACTTCAAACAAAGATGGTTCATGCATGTTAGCATTGTCATTGTGTGCATGCTAGCGTGCAGATGTTAGCATTTAGCTAGCACAGCTGTGGCCAAGTAAAGCCTCACAGAGCTGCTAGCACGTCTGTAGACTCTTATTTCTGTTGAAAGATAGCAACATAATGTAAGCAGTAGCTTATGGTAACAAAAGTGTATACCACACTCCCATGATGTACATTTTTAAGGACTATATGGTTCCATTTACAGCAATGCCTTTTCACTAAAGCAGTGATGAAAAGTGCTGGCAGGCTGTTGGAAAGACGACACAAACCCTAAGTATCTAGAATCCTAACTTATAAAGATTATGCACCATGCATAGAGGTAGGTGGGTTTGCTGAAGGCAGATACAGAGTACACCTGTGCATGTGTGGGTTTACAGAGAGCGAGTGTGTTTGTGCATGTGTGTGTAAGCAAGTGTCCCTGAGGAAAATGTGTTCTCTAACACTAATACTTCTCCCTGCCCTTGATGGTGGAATCGAGACAGTATGTTACCATGGCGACTGGCCCTATATTGGTTACCACGGCAATATGAGAGAGAGGCAGCAATGCAGCAGTGGTTGACAAGGAGACCGAAAGATTGAGGGTGGAGAAGAGAGGAGAATGTGAACAAATACTGGGAAATAAAAGTGGGGAGAAAAGAGGAGAAAGATCTACAACCAGACGAGAAATTAAATCATCTTGAGGAGGCCTAATTCTGTCATGTCACCGCCCTGGCTATTTTTGGTGTTCACAGCAAGGACCGATGCTGCTGACCAGCCATAGTGGCAGGGAGGAAGGAGGACATCTTGACGAGTGCTTGGGGGTGACTGAGTGTCACGCACATGAAACTCGGTTCATCCACTGTCCGAAAGCATCTGTTGACTTCCAAACACAGATGGCCCAGACAGCCTTACCAAAGGCAGCATGGCCTCAAGGTCAAACACCAAAAACACAGGTGGCTGGCACTTCCTCCGGACCCTCCCACAGCTCTTGTCATACCAGAGCGACAGGACACTTGTATGACCTTCCTGTCTGTTAGCTTGGATACAAAAACTAGTTTATGGCACAGAGCCAGCAAGCATCAGTGCTTTCAGCTTTTCAGTGACAGTAGATGAGAATGACATCAAACACTACCTAGGGGACATTACAGCTTAGCTCGTGCCTTCACAGCTGAGATGTTGACAAAAACAAAAATGTTTTCAGAGCATTGATGTGGAAATGGCTTGCTGTGATAATGGGATTATAAAAAGCAACACCTTTTTAAGTTTATTTTAAATGATAAAAAGGTTTGGTTGTTGCAACACGCTAGAATGTGCTTCAGAAAATGTTGAGCAGTTATATAAAATACATACAATTGTTGGGAGGTACCAAAGAGACATTCTACAGCACTGGAATGTTATTTTAAAATACTGTAAATTCTCAAATAAAAGCCATTATTAAAAAAATGGCAAAGTAGTAACAATTGATGACATTAGTGTAATTTGTAATAAAAGGACTAAATGGATATTCCAAAGCACTGGTATGTCCCTTTGAAACAACAGGTGATAACAAGGACAATGCTGTATTATTTCCACCCCCTCTTCCATTAAGTTTCACCTTGTTTAGCTCTGGAAGAGTTGCCCTCCCCCCAGTCACCTCCCCCACCTTGAATCAATCAATGTAATTTTGGGACTACAGGAAATCAGATCAGCCCTGTCTGAGACAGCACTTGTTACAGACAGTCGAACAAACAAGCAAACAGAATAAACAACAGAATGTGGATCCATATCTATCCCCCCTTCCTGCCGCTGACCATTGCATCACTCTGCTTTGTTTACCATTTCACAGACTTGCAACATCCTCCACAGTTTTCAGAGCATTAACCACAGTTAGATGTGCAGAACTGACATGGAAGCACACATTGCTCACAATTTTATCCCACAAAGCCAAGGTCAGGGGGCCCAGTCCCATTACACCACAACCTAGATTGCTCCTGTTTTGTTTTGTCAACTAGCATCTCCAGTTTATTGCTTTGCTGTCATGGCTTTGAATTGGTTCTCATGTTTAATTAGTAAATGGAATGGAATGTGAGAGAAAGAGTGAGATTAGAAAGAGTGCAACAGACAGTGATAAAGAGAAAAATAAAAGTGAGGGCTGAGGAAGATAAATGTCCCTCACCTATCCACTTGTCATTCCCATACCAGGACAGATTGCCTTTAGTGCTGTCGTAGTATCCAATCTTCTTATAGCTCCCTCCTGTGAGAAAGAGAGACAGTCAGGCAGAGAGAGAGGGGGTCACACTTGTCTGTAATGTCTCTAACTCTAATGAATGTTCCAGGTATAGGTATCTAGCAGGCAGTGTAAACACTGTAGGTTATGTTAGCATTTAATATCTGGTCAGATTGTTAATCTTATTTACTGCTACTTCCTGATTTGAACTTCCAATTTCAGACTGCATGTTACCACGACAACCTACTTGCACTGCTAAACATGTGTTTAGACAACATTAAACAGAAAGGTTTTGAAGAACAAAAAGGGTTGTATTTCTCAACCAACTAATCAAGTATGTAGATCATATCACTACTAGTAACACCAACGTCAAACAAATCCAACAAGTTATATGTCTATCCAGTTAGTGATTAAATCTGAACTGAACTGTATTTAAAAACAGTGTAATGCATTTTGTGAAATTACTCACCTTCACTTTCTTTCTGATAGTGAGATGAGAAGATTAATATCTCATGTATGTTCAGAGCTAGAGTCAGGATGTAGTTAGCCTAGCTTAGCATAAAGACTGGAAGCAATGATTAACAGTTCTGTCTAAAGTTTAAAAATACAGCAATACATCTAAAACTGACTGATTAACAAATTGTATTTCCTGTGTTTAATGAATACACTTTTTGGTGTTATGGGGAGTTACATGCTGGAACTATTTCTTGGTGTTAGTACTTCTGTACAGTGTCACTGGCTATAGCGCTGATTAGTGTAGCACAGCTCCATCATGTAACTTCACATAAACCACATATTGTCACGTTACATTTCTGTTTGTAAAGTTAAACAAATGAGATACAAGCTTTAGTGGTGTTGGTAGGTGTTTTATTTTTTATATCTCTATCACCCTACTTTCAGTTGTTTTGCTAAAGTAGGTCAACCACATCCCAACATCATCTATGTACTTGACACAAAATATCAATCTTGTCATGTCACTCTCAGAAAGAAAGTAGGTTGATTTCCCCAAATATTGAACTATTCCTTAATGTTCCATGTTGTCCCGTGGCCCATTTCTTGTTGGATTATAAAACTCATACAAAACATCAATAATGTTTACAGTACACCAGCTTCCCTTGTAAAAAGTCACAGCTTTCAGTTGTGCTCACCTTTAGTAAGTATACAGTTTTGGGTTACTTAAAATACAAATATCACTTTTTGTGTTTTATTTGTCTCTTTTTCTTCTGGGCAATCATGACAGACATATAGGGCATATGTGCCCTTGTGCACTCCACAGTATGGCTCATATGCAATAGTACTACTACCAGTAAGCTAGTAAGCCACTTTGCTGGACACTTCATTTGAAGACATTTTGGGTGAATGAGTAAAACACAAACTGTTACACTGCTTGTGTAGACACTGAAACCAGTTAATATGTAAATACAGCTCAATGAATTCTGGATGCCCGCCAGATGAATAATTTAGGCATTAATACCTATGAAACATGTTCAGTGTAGACGAGAAACATCAGTCTGACAGAACTGTGAGGAGGATGGGATTGTAAGTGGTCAGAAAGTAACCATTTTTAAAGAAGACTTAGCACATAAATCAGACTTCAAACTGATTTAATAAGTAGTTTACATAAAGTCAACAATCATTGGATTAATTTTCCTGTAGGTCTTACAAAGCTCACAAAAAAGACCAATTTTGCTTAACAGAAAACAACATATAAAAATGTTTGGAAGATAAATTAATGTCTCTGATGCTAGCCTACCAATAAGATGATAATTGCTACTGTGATGTGGGGAAATAACCCTCCTAGTGGAATCCCTCTCCCAGCAGGTGATAACACACCTGAAGGGAGAAGCATGAAAAGATGTACATGTACACCTGCCCCAGGACGACAGAGGACGCTAGTGGAATGCTAGACTAATACAGT
This sequence comes from Nannoperca obscura, assembly GCA_036024295.1. Classification (NCBI taxonomy): domain Eukaryota; kingdom Metazoa; phylum Chordata; class Actinopteri; order Centrarchiformes; family Percichthyidae; genus Nannoperca; species Nannoperca obscura. The sequence continues at coordinate 11,460 of JAVQJL010050611.1, forward strand.
GGGTATGGAAAATATTCAGACCCCTTTAAATTTATCACTCTTTGTTTTATTGTTTTTTTTTGTTTTATTATCGAAAAAGTTCATTTTATTCCTCATTAATGTACACTCAGCACCCCATCTTGACAGAAAAAAACAGACATGTAGAAATGTTTGCAAATTTATTGAAAAAGAAAAACTGAAATATCACATGGTCATAAGTATTCAGACCCTTTGTTGTGACACTCATATTTAACTCACATGCTGTCCATTTCTTCTGATCCTCCTTGAGATGGTTCTACTCCTT
>JAVQJL010050613.1:0-10422 GCA_036024295.1 Nannoperca obscura
AAAGCAAAAGTTTAGAGTTTGAAAGCAAAAGTTTAGAGTTTGAAAGCAAAAGTGTGGAAGGTTTCTCTCTCAAACCACTTGTTTTGACTGTTTGATAAAGAAACAAAATGATCTCCATATACAAGAAGCCATGTAGAGATGCAACAGGATTGTCCACACTGCGGTAGAAAAGAAGAAACCAGTACCATAAGGCTTATTTTAATGCTTGTAATATATCATTATAAATAATTACATGTTTTTGCTCTACAGAACAACATAATGAAACAACATCCTACAAGTTTGTTTTCACTTTTTTGTGTGTGTGTGGCTTGTGGTTTCCAGTACCAATCCAGTATTATCCACTTCCAGGTTTATGGTCTACATTTCATTATTTGACTTTTATTTATTTCTGTAGTGCAAAAAAATAAATAATAAAGACATTAAAGGTGGGTAGAGATGAGAGAATGAGCTAATATACAGAATAGGAATGAATAAGTGAACTCAGTGTTGTGTGGATGAACTAAGTTAAGGGTGTTCCTTCAGTCTGGGCTTTAATCTGACGACTTCAAGGCCAACTGCAGCATGCACACTCATACTGGTGGAGCTGCCATCATTTACTGGAACTTGTGCAAAAACAGTTGCAGCTGCATACCAATGGACACCAATCAGAGCCCACAACCTTCCCCCATCTGTGACAGCAATGAAACGTTGTTTTTAAGCTAAAACTGTAGTTCCCCCTTGGGCTTGTCAGAGTCATTGTTTATGCTGGAATGTCACGACTATGAGATTCATTTCCTAACGTTTTTTGTTTTTTTTTACAATTGGGTCAGTGTCTAATATTTTATGAAATATAGATGAGGCAAGAAATTATGATGTTCGCCAAATGTATGGTAAATGTGTCATTTTCAAAATTTGTGAATTCACTGCATTGATGAGATGAGAGAATGTCCTCCTCATGCACGTCAGTGCAATTTAAAAAATGCCAGAATGGAGAAATTATTTATTTAAGTTGTGATCAAAATCAGATGGCGAAGAACCACAACAGGCTAATAACTAAGTTAGCATAAATTTCAAGATATAGCTTATTTACAATGTTAAGTGTTTTTAAATTATGAAAAACATGAACTAAACAAAAAAAAAAGTTGACCATGATTGATTCCTACAGTTGTGATGTGTGTACAGTATTATAAACAGGATTTTTGCAAAGTTACAGGCTAAGAAAAGGGATTACACCTTTTTACACATACAATATGCAAAAAAAAGAGAAAAGATTCATGGCTTTGTCAACAGTGAGGTCTGCTGAAGGACCTTTTCTGACATACAACCACAATAGTGACTTTAACTGTATGAGCACTCTTCTATGTTGTCTATGTAGATACGGAGAGTGAGTTGAGGTCCCGGAGTGATAAATGTGTAAAAGACTCCGTCTAGAAGTACCACACTACATGGCCAAGAGGGCTAATTTAATGCAAGGTAAACCACTAAAATGAATTTTCTTAGCATTTCACATGCTTAGAGTTTATATTTCCTGTTCTAAGGCTTCTCACAATGCATCATTGGTTGCCTTGGCAGCTTAGAAACCCAGTGGAAAACACACAAGCAAGCTGCCCAATAAATGACAAGTTGGATGTTGGGTCATGTCTGACTATATTTAGATGCTACACATTTGCTTTATAAGACTTGCAGATCCCAGTCAGTCCTCACACTGATTTCTCCATGCATTCAAGGAGAATTACCACAGGTTCAGTAGAACTGCTAGCTATTCTAACAATTTTATAGGTAAATAGATTCTGACAATGTTAAAATGTCATACAAACTACTAGTTTGCATTTCAAAAATAGTGTAACAGGGTTCTTATGAACAATATGTTAAAATTAACTGTAAAAGTTTTGTTGTCAGGTCTTTTATTCAAATATAATAAAGGAGAATGTATTCAGCTTGAATAATTAAGAGTTTTTTGGAAACAAGAGATCGGCAGTGGCAACATTTTAAGATGCATAAAATATGAGTTAATTATTGATATATGATTGCTATATAAAGTAAAGTAAATAAATTAAAAGGAAACACAAAGAAAAACTACCAGTAATTATTTTAGTAATAATATTGTTATTATGCCCATCAATATGGTGGAACCTAAAACACACACACATTGAGGTGTGTGTGTATGAAGTATATGTGTGATAATTATTTCAGTGACCTCTCACAGTTGCAGAGGTCAACAAAGTGAAGAGTGTAGCATTTGTCATTTTTAACCTACATTTTAATCAGGAGAGACTTCATCGAATGGATGCTTAAAGAACATTTAAATGTACTGACATACTGCACAATAGGAAACTGAAGAGTCTTTGGCGATTAGACCCCATCGTGATGCCATATTTAAAAGGAATAGGGTTAGGATGATTGGCTCACAAGAGGTTGTGGCAAAATCTGATTGAAATTGATCTGGAAGGGGGAACAGACAGAGACAGAGAAAGAGAGAGAATAAATAATAAACACATAAAAACCAGGAAGATATACTTACACTAAGCTTCATTGGCTTTTTCTTTCAGATATAAATGAAGATTATCATGGTTGATGGTTCATTTTACAACACAGGGTTGGACAAAGAAATTAAAGTTTTAGCCCCTTCTTGCTCACTATGGAGCCCCCTAAGGGTCACAGCAAGAATGTTTTGAGGACTACTCTTGCATTCCATGGCAATATGTTTTTCGTTACATCGCAATAGTTTGTGTTCTCCCTAAATAAGTTTTGCATTACCTCACATTAAGTTTTGTGTTCCCCCTGATAACAGGAACAACTGGCGTGTTGGTTTAGTCCAGTTATAATGCACTGCCATTTTAGGGAAACATCTGTAACTGATGTGTGTGGTGGAAATCTGAAAATAAAAAGTCTCTCAATCACCAAAGTCCTCGAGATATTAATTAAACTTTCTGCAGAAAGGACACACTGATGTACACTCAAAGGGTCTCCCTCACTAAGACCCAAGAGGAAAACCTCCAAAGAGGTGGTGAGGGAAAACCTCTTGAGCCCCAGCTCACATCTTAGAACAGAAATATAAAAAACACTTAACATTCTGCATTTATTGCTCATTACTCCTTTCATAAAGCTGAGCTCTGACAGTAGCCACTGACTGTGAATGCATCTGACGCTGCTGTGCCTGGCTGTGGTGGTTGAAGCTGTGGATGTGGAAGTGGTTATTGTTCATACTACAGCTGCATTTGTAGTCTATGATGATCTGGATATGGCCATGGTAGCTCTAGTCAAACAGAATTGGAACTCTATCCAATGTGACAGATGTGGTACCAATACACCACAGGAGGTAGCTTTAATACAACGCTCAGCCAGTGTAATCATGTTAGTTCACTGCACACACACAACCCCTGCATAATAGCAGTGTTACACACATTATAAACTAATCTGTCACAGCCATAATCATAACAACTATATCACAGCCCTGGCTACAGCCACAATCACAATCACAGTGACAGCAACAGCCACAGCTCTGTCATCCTGTGCCTATAGTCATAATCAGAGCTATTGCACAGTTCGTCTCAATCAGCCCTGGCAGAAGTCTGTCCAACTGCAATTATACAGACTTACACCTGAGCCAGCCACAGCTGAGGGTACGCCCACTCACTATTTTAAATTTTGACCTGATGATGTCGCTAGATTAAAAGGATACACCACTTGTGAATCATGAATGTCTGTATAGAATTTTGTGTCAATCCATAAACTAGATGTTAAGGTATTTTACAGGTTATGTGAAAAATTCGACGGGACAGATCATTAGGATTCGTCCTCTGCGGACTATGAATGCCTGTACAAAATCTCATTGTAATTCATCCAGTAGTTGTTTAGATATTTCAGTCTGGACCAACAACTGACCGATATTTACTGATAAAGATAAAAACTGTGTAACTGAAGAGTGTAATTGGTAACTGTTATATACTGATATTGCCACCTCTGACCAGCAGTGGCCTTGCTGATATTTAATTGTACAGTATATGACTACTTTTAGTCCAACATCAAATCACTGATGTTAATGTTATCTCTAGTCTAGTCCCCTTTGTAATTAGAATGGGTGCTGTGGTTTTCAGCATAGCTGTGGTGTGATGTCCAAGAGAGCAGGATGTGCCTGAGATGTCCGATACCTCCTTCTTGTACCAGGAACCACCAACCGCAGTTACAGTCCGTTGCCCCAAAGTTATCAGAAAAAACAGGAGGTTCTTAGCAACTATGTAACTACAAAGAAAGAAGTAAAACACTTTGTAGCAGAGTATTCAACAATAATAGGAGTGTTTTCTACAGTTTGTTTAATTTACTGGATATTAAATTGTACAAGCTTGAAAAACGCTGTTCTCTTCCCTCTTCGGGGACTGACTGACCATGTGATCTCACTCTTATGGCTAAGTAAAACAACATTCACTCCGCTGCAGATAAGGTGTCATTGACTGCACTGCAGCACTGATTGGATAAGAGATCTCTGCCAGCAATACTTTTTACATAGTAGGTCAAATATGTTTCTAATTGAAATGCATGTAATTTAAAAGTATCAATGACAGAGTAACAGGCTGAGCTATATCTATTTAATTTGATCTAGAATGTAAAAGATCTGTATTTTGTATGAATCTGAACTGATTAATTTAATTTTTTCCCCCTGATAATAGGAGATGACTTGGTTTAATCACCACATCTTATCTTTATTTTATCTATGTGAGGCTGTATGGATGGGTAAAAAGCAGAGACACGACATGTTGTTTTAAGAGCACTTTATCTTCCAACAGCTATCTATTGTCTATTGACCAGCAAAATGAATAACCTTTGTACACAATGTAATGCAGTACTATCCAATTTATATATACTAATACTATACTAATAATTTACATTTGGTATTTTGTCACATTTAATTGTTTTGTAAAACCAATCAAGCTTTGTAGCATTAATCACATTTCTCAGAAATAACAAATACCACTAATAGGTTGTTGAGTTAAAGGTCTAATCAAAAACTTAAATAAATACCACATTGAGTTCTGTGGGGCACTTTGGTGGTGAAGTCCAAAAGGAGTCAAAAGAGAAATGGTCAAAATTGTTCAAGACTGACAAAGTTCTTCCAGAGGGTTCACAGGGTGAGTGGAAGTGTAGAAAACTGGTATAATGCCCCATTAAACAATGTAAATGAATTGTAAAATTATTTAAACATATGCTTTCGTTCCTTAAGCTTCAAAACCATTAATGAAATGTATTTCAATGTTTTGTTTATTTGCATCTGTGTTAGCTATATATGTCAGTCTGCATGACTAGTTTAACTTTATTACAGAGTGATGAGCTATATAGTATGTGTCAGAAAACGTTCACAATATTTCTATCATCTGCCGACTGCTGACTGCCTGGTACATCAGATTGTGTTGTGTGATGGAAAGAAAAGGAAAAAATATATATTTATGTAATTGTCTTTACTTTTGATTAAACTTAAAGTTACTCCATAGATGTCTGAAAGTAAAAAGAGGGGGACAGAAAGTCACAATAACCTGAAGCAACCAGGTGGAACCTGCAGCTTCATTTCTTTGAAGGAGAAGCAAAGTATAGTACCCCACAAGAATGTTGTTGCGTAGAAAGAATCATCATCAAAGGTCCAAGATATAAACCAGTGATTTCTGCTTGTTTTTTTTACCACCTTGAAATGTCTTTGAAGGTCATACTGCTCAGAGTAGAAAAGAATAAGTAGAATCTGTAACGTAACCCTTCAGCAGATATCACACAGGCAGACTGACAGAGGATTTTGGGCAAGGAATTTGGCTTTGAGGTTTCACTCAGAAATTAACATGTTGGCAAATACAGCGTGACTACAGTGTCACATTTCTAGAGGAAAAAAAAAAATCTGTTTTGCAATAGAAGTACTTCCCCATCCTCACATACAATTTAGATTTGTTTTTGTGGATGTTTTCCTTAGTTTTGACAACCAAATATTCTCTGGACCACAGCCCTGATGTGACACACTTTAAATGTAGCTACAGAGTTCAAGGCAGATTCAAGTATAGGTCTAGGATGTCTTCTTCTTGTGCTTTCTGGCATTAGGTGTAGTGTGTATGTTGCTGCATCCTTGTGGTCACCTCATCCTCCCATTTTATCACAGCTCTGACTGACTCCCCTCCTCTCTCTTTATCCCCACCTCTACACCCTCTATTTTCTACTGTTTATTATTCTTGCATTGTAACTGTATCAAAAAGCAATTTCCCTTCTGGGATTAATAAAGTATTTCTGATTAAGAGAAAGAACAGCTTACAGTTCCTCATTTGTTTAAGCACTGACTTTTGTATCTTGTACCACTGAAAACAGGAGTTAGTTATTTATTGACTGGACTAGATGGATTAAAAACTAAACCAGAAACAAGTGAGATGTCACAGTCATTGCATGGAACAACAGTGACGAGTCAACAGCTGGAACTGTCCTGAAGACTAACGAAGGCTTTGTTAGTCATATGACTTTGTATATAGCGGTGGTTGTTTGTGGGTGTTCTTGAATGTCTTTGTGCTAGAAGCACAAGGCATGCGGTTAAGTTCTGCATATTTCCTCCTCACTGACCCGAAGCAAAGAGCAAAGAGATTCCCCTGACGCCAGCCTTCATAAACTCGGTGTTGATGCGCATCATGTACGCAGTAGACAGGCTGTCTTCATCGTCTCCGTAGCTGATGGTGTGAACCCAGGGCAGGTCAGACATGTTGCTGAGCAAGACCATCCACTGGAGGAAAGGCTCCTGGGACTCATGGCGACCTGAAGGACAATGAGGAAATGAGAGTGTGTGAGTCATGATGGGGGATAAATATAGGTGCTCAGACTGTAAGAACAAGCCAAAAAATAACAGTCATTGCAGCAATGACCTGCCTACTCTTTTACTTTACGCTCGTGCCCATCACATGAACCATTAGTTGCTCAACTTCGGACACTGATATTTATTTTATTGAAACTGTAAATACTTAAATATGCGTCTCTAAATTTGCCATCATCATTTTAAACTGAGAAGACTACAAAAAGAACAAAATTTTTCTAAAGTGAAGCCTTACACTCTCACACAGACCTGGATTGGTGAATACCCATGTGGAGATGTTTGCCCCCGTGCTCATGATGTACTCTACATCCAGACTGGCCTCCATACCGGCCTTCCCTCCTCCCTGAGTGCCGACAACGCGGTCCACCTGAGAGAGATGCTTGAAGCTCCTGCCAAACATGCTCATGAACTCAGCCAGGTCTGCAGGGCTGTAGTACTGCTCCAAGAACTAAAAAGAGAAGACGGCTAATTAGAAGTGAAAAAGTTACAGTGGGATAATAGTGTCTGAGCCAAACTACACACATCGAGCTCACACCTGAGCTACAGCCTGGCTGTTGTTCTGAGCTGTTCCCACATCAGCTGCTGTCAGGTTATAGCGGGCCCTCAAGATGGCGGGAGTCACTCCTAGGTGAATCCCTGCCTTAGACTGCTTTTGCTTCCTGTTAGAAGATGCTTTTTTGAGGTCCTGCTCTTTAGGGGGGAGGCGGTGAAGTCCTCCAACTGTGTTTTGAAGCACAAAAAAACAAAAACAAATCCATACAGGTCCTAAATGACAAGAATCACAGATGACAGCTGAACATTTTACCGCTATAGAAACGGCTCTCACCAAAGTCCAGGTGCTGGTGAATGTCGTCACAAACCGAGTACGGAGCTGAAGACCTCACCAGAGAATGGCCTTCTCTGACGTAACGGTGGAACTTGCTGCCTGGAAGCAGCGTCTCTGCAACCCTTAATACATAAAACCACAGCCTAAATGTCTATGACATATGCAGTTCCAGGTTTTATTATTTAACTAATTGGCTTGTGTGCAAAACTCCAAGTAAGTTAAATGTACTACATGAATGCAGTTGTTTATCTACTACCAGTAAGTAAAATTTTGTTTATTAAAGATCCAGTAACCATGGCCTAGATTTATACGTTTCAAAAGCCTGCAGTTCAAAGTGAGTTTGATTTGAACCAATAACCACAGAAAGAGGAACAGTCTCACGAGATAACAGCATGACCTTTATGGTTTACACAGAGGGAACTTGAGCAGAAGAAGTGCTTTTCTGTGTCAAGAGCAAGTAAAAATTACTGTTGAGTAAGCAGAACAAATGTTGCTTAAAAAGATATGCTTACTCTGCAGTTACGGTGCACTGCAAAAAGTCCTGAGTACGAACAGTCAGGCAGTTTGTAATCCCATGACTCTGCAGCCAGAGATACACCGCCTTCTGGGTCTGTTCAGACGGACGCACAAGGGAGGACACTTCCTCCAGCGTGAGGTGTTTACCTGTGGAGGACAAAACAGGCCTCGGTCACTCTGTAGCATAGAAAGGTCAGTCTCATCAGTTAAAGACGTTTTTAAGTCAGAGCAGTTAAGTTGATGTATCCCTGTGATATGCTGCACATTGTGAAAACAAATATAGAAAAAAGGTGGACACACAAACCCCACTGAGCATCTTAGCGGAACAACGCAGAGGTTTTAGATCCTGATTTTTAAGGTTACTTGAGGACAACCTGCAAATTTTCAGACAGAGCCCTACCATACTGTGGCGAGTCAGGGTCCGACACCAGCCGGAGTCTTTCCTCCAGCAGGTCAACGTTTTGCTGCTTCAGGGCAAAGGTCAGATCCAGCTCCTCTGTGGGACCGACCCGACCCACATTAGTCCAGTCCCCGGGTATCCTGAGGACGGGGGAAAAACAGTTCATGATCTTTTACCAACAAAAGGCTTCGCTTTACAGTCAACACTGTGAAACCAATTATAATAACTACAGACTAACATGTTGAATTTCAAGCATGTTGAATACCTTGTTGTGATTCTACAGTCAATTAAACCTTCAGAAACATCACAATTATTTGAACATTTGTGACAAACTCCTAATTGATCCATTTTCCAACATTTGTGTCATTCTGTCCTGCAGTTCATGAGGTCTTCACAAAGTTTTTGGACTTAATATAGAGCCACGCTTGGAAATACAAGTCACCCAATTATTATATTCTATTATACTTTTTACTGCACATTTGGGCTGTCAATATGAAAAAAAAAGACAACGAGGCTTGACTTTCACAGACAATATACAACATCATTTAAAATTATAGAGAGATCAGGAAATGGCTGTTAAAGGGGATTTTCTCACAGGACATCTTGGTCATATTCCAGATATCCACTCCTGACCTGCGAGCTGAACAACAAGAGGATGGAGAAGGTAACCCTGGTGGAAGGAGAAACACAACATCATTCATCAATCAGTGCGCGCGCGCGCACACACACACACACACACACACACACACACACACACACAACAAAACAAAGTCTCAGTGAGACTTAGCTCAGAAGGTCAAATTAAACGCGTTTCCTAACTTCTTAACGCGTTTCTTTCTCCACGCGCAGATACACGCATATAAAACGGTTCGCTAACTACATTTATAACAAAAAGACACGATGTCACTGACAGAAGTCTTGACGTGGGAACAGTTTAACCTGCTGTTAGCTGACGGCTATCTAGGTCAACACAAACGGTAAAAACTAAAGAAATACAAGGAGCGCCGCATTATAAGACCGGTTAAAGTGAACGTTATCATGCTCCTTTCTTTCCTACTTATCTTTACCAAAAAAACACAAACGTGAACTTATTTAAATCACTCACAGAGTGCACATCGTGTCCTCGGCTGGTTGTTTTCTAAACTCTGCTGTCTGCTGGGCAGGCTGTTATAGACGCAGCGCTCACGTGATGTGGTTTCACGTGATTCCGTTTTTTTTTTCATTGCTGGCACGTTACGTTCATTTATCTCCGGACACATCCAGCAACGTTACCTTTTTATATTTGACATTTTTATGCAACATAATGTCAGAAGCCGTCTCCCCCCCCTTTTTGTGTGCCATGTTTGCCTTTATTGGGCACATCCATGTTTTGTGTCGTCATTTTGTAGTCCAAATCCACCTGTGCTAACATATGACCCGAGTTCAAGGCGTTGACTTGGCTTCCAAATTCCTCAGATCTCAATCCAGTCGAGCATCTGATGCGTTGGACGAACATGTCCGACCCACGGGTATGGAGCGATTTTTGTTTCTTTTTAAAGCAGTCAAAAAATGGTTTGAGAGAGAAACTTTCCACACTTTTGCTTGCAAACCCTAACGTTTTGCTTTCAAACCCAAACATTTTGCTTGCAAATTTAAAAGTTTTGCTTGCGAATCTAAAAGTTGTGCTTCCGGTTCCGCTTTATTTCGTGGGCGGGACCTACGCTGAAAGACGTTTCTATTGGCCAGTTTTGATCGGAGTGACAGCTTGGAAACATGCCGTCAGTGCACAAAATATCACTTGTTGGTGTGAATGCTGGAAGCATTCACAACATATGTTATTGTACAACTTAAAAAATTTATTTTTATTATTATTATTCTTCCGCCCGCTTTTTTCAA
>JAVQJL010050620.1:0-14875 GCA_036024295.1 Nannoperca obscura
CTTTAAAGTTAAGACTAGTTTAAAGTCATCTTCATTGAAAAGTACAGTGCTTTTCCTTCAAAAATAAGGACATTTCAATGTGACCCCAAACTTTTGAACGGTAGTGTATATATATAAAGAAAGTAGGCCACAAACGGCCTTTGGGCATGGATTCTAATCAATCTTTCATCTCTCTCTCTCTACCTTCTTCAGTCATTTCCTATACCACCCCACACAACAGTTTTATGATTCTTCTCATTCTGTCTGTCTCTCTCTCTCTCTCTCTCTCTCTCTCTCTCTCTCTCATTCTCTCTCTATCCCTAGCCTTGTCTCCCATTCAGTCTGGGTCATCGCTGGGCCGTAGAGCACCATAAAAATAAGAAAAAGTGTGCTTGTGCTCTCATGTAATAATGCACAAGCACACTTTTTTTATAGCAACAAGTTAATCTGTGATTACAATGCCTGGCTGTTTGTTAGTCTCTCCCTTTCTTATAAACACAGACACACAGACACAAGCTGGCCAGTGAGACTATTATTAATAACTACTGGCTTCAGTTATGGATACTTTGTTGTTACTGGCACAGAAAAACACATACTTGAAGCACACAGGCTAGACATAGGATTAAGTTTTAAATCCTTCACATTTCCTTGACAAACATCACCCCCCCCCCACACACACACACACACACATAAACACAGAGAGAGAGAGAGAGAGAGAGAGAGAGAGACAGAAAGTTTGTTCTTATTTCAAGTAATTGGAATATCATTATCATTTAATGTAGCAAAGCACCACTTCGCTCAGCACAGCAGAACAGTGATAGCTTCATTTGAGCACTCACGTTGGCACATACACACACAGAAACACACACACACACACACACACACACACACACACACACACTAATGTATCATGACATATAAAATCTACCACAGTTGTTTTACAATAATGACCATGACACATGAAGACACACACACACACACACACTCTTGTAAACTGGCTTTCCACATTGTGAGCTGCTTCTCTTTCAACACTGTTTAATTTAGCCTGGGGTTAATCTGTCTCATCTCTGTCCAACTTCTTTCTCATTTCAATTCTTATCCAACATGATAAAATCATGGTGATGTCTTTAATTGTTCTTATGGTCACCTCATGGGCTGATTCAATGTTGTAATTAGATCTAGAGTACATGTGTGCAAATTTGCTGAAGTGGGAATACATAAAGATCAATTTACTAATCATGAGGAGTTGTATGAAGTCCTCTGTGGCTCTTGAGGAGCTCTATCATGTTTGATAGCACTGATGATTTCATCAAGATTATGTAAGTTAGGGATTTGAGACTATACACTGTTAACAGACAGCTGGTGTTATTTACTAGAGGGCATGGAGTTTGGAAAATGTGGTTTAATGAAAGATGCTATCGAGTTGCATTATGGAAATTATGGGATCAAGAGTTTTTTGTGGATTCAGTCTAGCAAATAAAAATCTGGAAATCTGTGTTGATTTTGACCTTTTTTATTTAATTAGTTTTCCCCCAACTTCAAGAAACTGCAATACTGAATATCCCTTTAATAATCTTTAAATTAATTGTTATATAGAATAATATCAATATTTCATGTTTGGCACACCAAAATCTGTGTGCTCTGGCATTTGGGGTGTTCTTTCTGTGGGTCAGGTGTAATGTCTCAGATGCCAGGTTTTCTTTACCAAATTCTCACATCATATCATTATCATAGTTAAATATGACACCGATCATCCAATAGGAGAGATGCTAAAATCGCAGGTCAGAGCAAGACTTTTATCTGGCACGACATGTTCTTCAAGACTCTTTCACTTTTCTCACCAATGTGTTTCGGCCATTCTCTTTTCATATTGTTTTGTTATTATTCCATCACCCGCCCCATCATTCCTTTACTTGTGATGTTTTTTTCTCTCTCAGCACACACTTCTTTACTTGTGCTGCCATTCTCTCTTGTTTTTCCTGTTTTTCTTTTCTCTCCGTCTCACTTTCATAATAGATGTCATATCCTCCGGCAAATAATAAACAGCAGTAAATTTCAGTCCCTGTTCCCATGACCCTTTAACTTACCTCCACCCTTCCCTCCCATTCCCCTATTTCCCTTCTCTTCACCCTTCCCTCACTCTTTTCACCCCCATCTTCCATCCGTTCCCTTCTTTCTTCTTCTGCTGCCATTAACACCGTGCGTCTCAGCAAAATAGAGTTAGAGAGCAATGACAGGAAAGAGTGACTTAGAGTGACAAAGCAAATAGAAGATATTTGAGAGCAAGTCAGAGACAGGGGAGGAATGGGGGGGCACTTCCTCACTTCTAACCCTGTCAGTCCAGTCTTCTCTTTTATTTTCTCTCCATTTTGTAAAGATGATTTATGGTCCTTTAGACTCCTACACCATCGCAGAGCTCAACAAATCTTTATTGTTTTTTTCAAAAACAGTAACAAGTGTCTTTGCAAAAAGTGCAGCATCCTTCAATCTTGCAATTCTGCTGTATTAAAAAGAAAATATGACACAGTGCACTGAGACTGAAAAAAATCCCAAAGATTATATATTTGGTACTGTATTTCATATTAGAAATAGCTAATAATGAATGCTTGCTATTCTCTCATATATTCTCTAATGATGTAAGCACCAATTTTACATTGAAACTCTTAAGATGAAATTGATTGACCTTAAAGCCGACTGTAGAAAAATGTAACTACAATTGATGAAGTCCTGTTCGGGAGCAGTGAACAGAGTATCAAACTTTTAGTTTAGTCAGTGCCTTTATAAGAGTGGCCCTTATCCTTTCATCGCTTTATCATATGTATCAGTTACTAACCATCATCACTAACATGTCTTTTTTTCTCTCTTTTCCAGAGCCTTTTCCTGCCTTAACTCCTGGCATAACCAGTAAGTTTTACTTCCTGTTCCATTTGTACTTCCTGTGCCAAATGTCTGTGCTTTCTGCTTGTTGCTAAGCTCAGCTCGCAGCACTGCACTGGCCTTGAGTCAACTGAATGACTTGTTAGTGCATAACGTGTTAAATACAGCTAAATAGAAATATACCACAATTATTCTGAATGAATTCTACCCTGAACTACTGCATCATTTCCAAACAAATCTAACCCAGGTTTATTATATTAATATTACTTATAATACGTCCACATACAGTTTATGGAACTTACGTGTACACTGCTCCATAACTTTGTCAGGGGATAATTCACATTTAAGAATATGACGGTGACATTGCAACCTGATGGAATGGATCCACTGCATTGTTCCAGCATGACTCTCTGCATGCTGGGCTGATACCATTGGTTATGAAGTTTGGTATATGAGTCGGTGAGAAAATTAAATTTTCCTCTACATGAACAAATTATGATTATTTACTATAGTAGCAACATGGCAGACTACAACAGCAACATGTGCAATTGAAACAGAGTAACATTGTGGTGTATTTGCACATTCCACTAATTGTGTGTGATCTATCACTGGTATACACATATGCAACAAAGTTGTTAAATCTCTGACCCTATAGACTACTCAGACCCACAGTGAATTTAGTGAAACAGTGTTGATTTTGTATTACTCGTTTGGTAAACAATAGGAACAAAGTTCATAAAATCATGAGGTGACAAAGTGAAACAATCTGATCTTTGTCTCTGGTTATTGATGAAATTAAAAGAACCAAGAAGAACTTGCTTCTCCTGTCCTTAGCTTTTACTCTGAGTCCACCGCTTTCATCATAGAGAACAGCACACCCGCTCCTCATCTATTCCTCCATCCTGATTTGCTGCCACATGTAAGCTCTCTCTGCATTAAACACCATACAAGCCTCTCTTCTTCTATCTATTTACTTTTTTTTGTTCCCCTCTTATGCCTTTTTCTATATTTTGCTCCTCCCCTATTGCTTCTCTGCTTTCATCTCAACTATTCTGTTTTATTCTATTCTTCCCTTTCTTTCCTTTCCTTTTTCCCCCTGCTTTCCTCCCCTCTCTGCTCCTGTTATTTCTCACTCTGTTACTCTGCCCGGGAAGCTTCTGCTCCCACCTGAGTGAAATGCAGAGCTGTTCACAATCCAACTTCCCTTTTCTCCTTTTCCCTTTTTTCTTTTTCTCTCCTTCATCCTCAAATAGGCCAGTCTGAAAGCAGATAAAAAGGGCTTAGACAAAGTATGCTACTGGATCTCTTGTTTAAAAAGTCTGGGTTGGGACCTATAATACTGGCTGCAGGACCGCTTTTCAGAGCAAAAAATATGAACAAAGGAGTGTGGGCCTCATTGACACTGAATTTGGCTCTTATATTAAAATATATTGTATTTCACCACTCAGTAGTACATCAAGACTTTTATGCTATGCAGATTTGTTTTGCATTAGTGTCTACGTTGATCATGGATGGTAGAAATCAGGTTAAAACTGGAGCACACATCTGTTTATTTAATTACTGTAGGTGAAAGGACTTTTTCAACAGGAAAAAACATTCACTTGTTTGCATCCATAGTGCTGATGCTATGTGCTTAATTTAGTCAATTCAGCGTGTGTTTGTGTTTGCGTGTGTGTGTGTGCGTGCGTGCATGTGTCTGCGCGCATGTTTCTAGTGTGTGAGTAGATCAAAAACATTCTTTGAATACCATCAGATACTTGAGCAGCACTTGGTTTTGTTCACCACAATTCAGCAGTTGAACCCCATTCAAAACCTATTGGATATATTATGAATATAGCAATGCCTCAGTTGTTATTTATTTTTGTGTGTCTTGGTGTGGATAGAGTTAGAGTGTGGATTGTGGTTATGGCCAGAAGGGTTTTATAAAACATTTAATGTCCACCATGATCTATGATTAAGAAACACAGAATAAGGTCTTCATCAAATAACTATGGTTTCAACTAGGTTGAAACGGGATTTTGAGGGATGAAGGCATAAACAGAAAATTAATTGGAGGAAAATTTAAACTGAATGAATGTAAATCAAAAATCCATAGTAATGAAGTGTGAAGATTTCAGTAGATCTCAGTAACTGATCAGGGATCACAGCAACCAACTGGTGTCTCAATTGATGCTTTTGCAATTAGAAGTTTAATTGTATCCTACTTAAAATCTTCTTTCTATAAAATGACAAGTGCCCTGCGGGAAAGAAACGACTCAGAATATGTTAAATGAAAAATATTAACTAATCCAAAATCTCACATTAAGGAGAAACTGGAGATGAAAGTCTTCCTCTTTAATTATAGCCTAAAAACATGATCCTTAATTAACAGTGCAGCGTCATTGTGGTGTGACGTGAACCTGTGTGTCACAGTGTTGGGTTTTTGTATCCATGGCAACCAAGGAAGCATTTGGGTCCTGGAAAGAGATCATACACACACACATGCACACACATGCACACACACATAGACAGACAAGAAGCAAATTCTGACTTCAATTTTAGACTTACTTTCAACTCCACTTTTTAAAAGTCATTCAGATAAGGCAAGATGGTTGATGTGAAGTGTACGACCTGGAATGAGAAAGATAGTAATTCACTAATTCAGAAACTCCTGTAACCCAAGTCACAGTCAATTGTTTTGCAGCCCTAGAAATCATCTGTGTCTTAATCCACTGTTGGTACGGCTTTCTGTGCAGGCTGCTTAGAGCACAGCTTTACAATCAAAGCCAATTTTAAACCCTTAAAGAGTACGTCTGAACTTTAAAAAAACAAAATTAAGCTCACTGATTTCCCTGAGGTTCTGTGTCTTTCTCTGCACGTCTTTTTCCTCTGTCCTTTCATTATTCATCTCTTCTCTCTCGTCTCCATCAAGTTCTTGCTTTCCCTGGCACTATTTCATCTTTCTTTCCTCCTTTCTTTCTTGCTCACATTTTTTTTCTCTGTCTCTCTTTCTTCCACAACCCCTCTCTCAGCAGGTTTCTTTCACAGAGAGTTGACAGAGTATTGAAGTTTCAGACAAACCCTCTAATGCAGGATTAAAGATATCATGGCAGGATTAGCTCTCTCCCTTCACTTCCACTCCCTCCCACCCCTCTCCATTTCACTCCTTTCTTTCTTCCAATAATGCGTCCTTTCTTGTCCGTTCTCTGCCCCTGTAATTTCTGTCTGATTTCCCCTCTTTCCCTCTCCATCTTTTTCTATCTCCACTCAACTCCCTTCAATGTGATCTTACCCTGATAAAAGCAGCTACATCCTACCAAATAAAACCACTTAACACTCCCCACCCTTTGTCCAAATCAGCCAGTTACTGCATAATCAAGGCTTTGCATTCTCCAAATCTGAACGCATGGCATGAGCCTTTGCGTGTCAATGTGCAGCTAATGCTTGTGTCATTTGCATCAACCAAAATTCTTGAGTACAATCAGCATCAAAACATATATGCATCAATATTTCTTTTTTGAAGAATGAAGACTTTAAATGACTTTGAGTATGCAGCTGGATATTGGAAAAGTAAGCTAAATCTGAAAGCTGACGTCTGGAGTCTGTTTTGTTGCCTGCTGTCGATCTTACATATTATGTTTACCTGAATACCAGAAAGGCACAATAATTTCATCTCATTGCTACAGTAATTGACCATTCGCTCCCACTACCCTTAGTTACTGTTACTGGGCTTGTCAAGCTATCCATTCTCGCAGGCATGTATGCAATCTACATATATAATAACTATGGTGGATTTAAGACTCAAAATTCTTGGTATAATTTCTGATACAACAGATCCTTGATTTTAAATAGATGTAGACAAAAGCAGGCTTCTCATTTTTAAGCAGCTCTCATCAATTTTGACAGCTGAAATGGCAGATTTTATCCACTGTTGCTGGTTATATTAAGCTAATGTTAGCAGGAATTGGTTGAAAACATTGTCGGTAGCTGACGTTTTTATGTTTCCTGCTGACTTATTTTAAAATGAGAACCCTGAAAAGGTAGTCTCAAACACTTGCACTTGATGGCAACATACATAATATTTTGCTAAAAAAAAGTAGGCTAAAGCTGCAAGTCCCAAGCAAAAAGTCAGCATCCACTAACCAGTCATTGATCTATGTAGAAGACAATGCTAGTATTATAAATATGATTAGGGAAAATGTACAGTCGTACTTGTTTTGTTCTAACATAACTCTGTTTGGCTGCTTAGCTTACAGTATATACTGATTTGTATTTTCAAACAATATGTTTGAAACCCGTCAAACTAAGTCTGTAGTTTAGTTTTGGGCAGCCAATATTAATGTTGTGCTCCTTGGCCATGAAAGAAATGCTCAATGCTACTGTAGGTGGTAAGCTAGTTAGCCAGACATGTTAATGATTGCAGCTTATAATAGAGCAGATAAATACTTTGTTTAATCCATTCCTTACACACTTGCGTTTGTGTTTTTGGTTTAGGACTGTAAAAGAACACCACCCTCCAAACTCTATAAATGTTTGATATCACTCTTATTACAGTGCTGATGATTGATTCAGCATGTGGAGAAATCCAAAGCTTGACAGAGCTGTAATGCCTAGTTACGGTTTCTAAGCTATGATTTGACAATGACTGTCGAGGGGAGGGGTTTAGCGAAAGGTCAATTAACAGCTTTTAATTCTCCAGTGAGGTTTGCATGTTTGCCTCTCTCGTCCATAGTGCCAACAAGTAATGTGTCCTCCTGCCCTCCAGGGGGTGCCATGTCTGGGATGGAGCCCACAGTAGACACAGTGGCGGTGCAGCCTATCCCTGCGTACTGGTACTATGTGTTGGCTGGAGGCGGTGCCCTCTTGCTGCTGGTCACTGTAACCGTGGTGGTGATACTGTGCTGCCATCGGTACCACTGGGCCACCAAGAAGACCAGCGGTAGTCACCATCATTCAGTGATGTACCACAACAGCCAGCATCCAAATCAGCAAGGTCACCAAAACTGCTACCAGAACCAAAACCGCAACTATAATCTGATCCACAGCCCCAACCAAAACAACCTGTACCCAGGTACCGGGCCGAGTCCTGAGCCCATGCTCACCATCAGACTGGAGAAAGATGACAGCTATGATTCCCAGTGTTAAATTCAACCGGACTACATGTGAAAGATACACTTTCTTTAGAATGCTTTGTTCAAATAAAGCGATCAAAGGGTATAAAACCCCCCTGAAAGAATGAATAATGAAATGAACAACAGTATACTCAGCATAATCGCCACTCTTCACTGATGAGAATCTACACGGAAGAGACACTGCAGTTCCTGTTGCTGATAAATGATCTAATTCACTCATCAGGATGCACCTTTGCTAAACTTCCGTGATGGCTTGGAACTGGCAGAATGAGCTCCTGACATGACATTTAATCAATATCCCTCACTGGGGTATAAGTAGATGGAAGACCTGCCATCTAATTACCAATTGTGATGGCTGATGAGGGCCTGATATAGCAACAGTAGAGTGCAACTTTTTTCATGTAGTGAAAAGTATACTGGCTTCTACGGCTACATCCCAACCTGAAAATGAAGTAAATCCCGTGTAGACTGCCTAACAGACTGTGGACAAAACATATGCAGACAATGTCAGTGTTGTAACAGCATATTTTCCTAATCTATAAATGTCAGAGCTGGATGTCTGTTTTCCCTGCACTGATCTGCAGCTTGGACACTGCCTGCCTCCAAATATCATGTCTGACAGAGAAGGGATTTACACACAGGTACAGGGAGATAGAGGTCACAGCGTGTGCTGCATAAAGAGAAAGGGCTATTTCTTTGGTTCTAAATTAAGCTGCTGTTTATTTGTCCACTAGCCTTTGAGAGACTGAAAGCGACAGAGACAGATTAAGTTACAGAGAAGACAGGGGTAAAGGAAGAATCAGTGCCGTCCAGCCGTGACAGATAGACAGCTACACATCCACCGTGGGTGGCTCCTTTAGTCTGTGAACAAGGAATCAGTGTTGCGCTGTTCTCTGCCTGGTTTACATGAGGGGAAAGACAGGATGAGACAGTTTACACCTACAGACCAGGAAACAAACACACTCTCTGCATCAAAACACACAGCGGCTCAAACGTCTCATATGCACGGACACTTCAAAACTTTTCACTGGCTAGTAATTGAGTCTCATGTGCTACACTGAGTGCATTTTACATTACTGATATGCCTTTTTCAAAACGTGCTTTAAAACGATTACCTCTTCACCTCCAGAACGAGGTAGTGCCTCAGAGTATGGGTCTGGATCTCATAGATAATCCAATGCCTGTGTCTGTTAATGTTCAAACTAAACATCTTTGTATGTCCTGCACACATTAGACTTGGTGAATGAAACAAATTCCAAATCATATGTACTAAAGCTGCGGTTAAACTTTTCTTTGAAGTCTGTGCAAGTTCAAATCTTTACGTCTATGATATCTTTTCGTGTGTTATCCTAGATGACAAATTAGTCATTTGTGAAATTCAAAAGGTTTTGCATATTAGCCTGGTAACCTGAGATTGTGGTCCACATGGCTACGGAATTGTCCGTTTGGCTTTTATTCAACAGGTGAGACCAAACGTATGCTGTGAGAAAGAGCTCCTTACACATGAAGCCTTTCAGAAAACCACTGTTCCAGGATCACTGGTCAGTTCCTTTGATCAATTTATTCACAGTGATCTGTCAAATAAGACTGATTCCAGTGCAGCACTACTGTCACCCACCCTCACACATCCTACATGATGTTGTCTTAATCATCTGTTTAACTGTATGTGTGTTGGCATTTATATGTTCCTGTGTTGATAGAGTACAGGTGATTTTGCCAAACAATGAACCAGACGAGTGTGACATGATGCATTTTTGATGTCTGGTTACATGTTACATTGCAATGAGTAACATTAGCACTTTTCTGCTTCTCAACAATTATTTATTGAAGGCTGTGATGATTTGTGACAATTTCTTACATTTACTGTGAGTCTTAATATAAACAAAAAAAGTTGAGTAGTGTACTGGTTGTGAATTAAGAGCCTGTTTTGTTTTCTTTGGAACCTCATGTTACAGTAGGCCCACATGTACTTCTGATGTATAATAGTTATACAGTGTTTATTTTTTATACTTACTGACTGTTGTCTTAAGGCAACAGTTAGGTGGAATGTGTACACTGAGATGAACCTAACAACTTTTCTTGATGTCAAATCCTCAAGTTGAAGCCATTTTGCACAAGCAAATGTTTATCCTTCATTTAAAGCATCCATCTTCAAGCATAAATCAGTTATGGACGGATGCAAATCAGTATGTTATGTGAAATTTATTCAGATGATACATTAATTTGCTTGGTTATTGATTGAGAAGTCTGGTATCAACTTCTATTCAGATCCACACCTGTGGAACTGGGCGCACCACTTTATTTTCTGGATTTCTCAGCAGCTCACTATCTTGCATTGTGCGCTTCCCCCCTACATCATTTTGCTCATTCTCAAATATCCCAACCTTTTTATCAAAACCCGCTTGTTCCTATTCTATTCCTTCCCTTCATCGCAAATCCTCCCTGTAAAAAAACACAGGAGGCAGAAATGGAGGAGAGCAAAATCTCTCAGAGGAGAAGGGCCCATTAAGCGAGCTCCCTTTCCATCCAAAGAATGCGCCCAGAGATGGAGGAAGATGAAAGAAGTTTTTTTTTTAAATGCTCACTATACTTTCTAAAGATAGATTTTTCTCTTACTCCGAGAGGAAGGCTAACAGGGAGGCAGGTTGGGGTTTGGATTGAAGGAGGGAGAGAATTGAAGGAGGAGGGCAGCTTGTTTCATACACAAAAGCAGATGAAAGAAGCCCTTTGGCAGAATAGACAGTGTGCTGCTGGAGACACACATTGTAAGCGCAGCATGCACACGGTCGCACACACACCCTTTCAACAAACACAAACCTGTGTTAGCAAAGAATCTAGATTTCCAACAAATTCAGTCGTTTTCATTGTTTCATTCATGTCCAAAAAGTGTATTTACTCTGCAGCTCTACATATTGACTTATTTCATCAATTTGTATCTCATAAAATGAGGTTTTGTGCTGTAGTCAACTAGTATTTTAATGATTTTATGCTTGCCTATCCATCCCCTCTCCCTTCCATTTCAATTGACTTGTGTATGATTTACACATTATGTGACTCATTCTAGCAGCCATGTGCTGTAACCCAATCAATGTGGGTCCGAAATTCAGATAGAGAAATGATGTATGACTGCATTTATGTTGTGCTACCCGTGCACTTTCCTCTTTCATTCCCTCTCTCTCTATCACACTTTTTGCAAGATTTGTAAAATGTGCTGGCCTCTCTTCATGCAACGCTTTTAAATCAACCTCCCCTAACTCCCCTTTCCCTTCTCCATCACAGACTACTATGAAGCCCTTTAATATTTCTAATTAGGTAATGGAGTTGATTGAATTCATAAAACACTGTGGTAAGCATTTCTAGCCCCCAGGCCATCTCTATTGTTTTTCTTTCTTTCTGCCTCCTCCACCACTGTTTCCTGGAGAAATATTTCGAGTGAAAGAACTCTAACAGGTCCTCAAGCCCCCACTGGAACAGCAAATGGTGCCAAAGAGCCATCCATGTCTTTGCCTGAATAAAAAAAATAAAGCCCCCTTTTTATTCTTCTCTTTACTAATTGGAGAGTGGAGATAAAATGGGGCTACAGGGAGTTTTAATCTCCTTTCAGATCCGCTTGATGATTCTTCTCAGGATCCTAGCCTGAGGGCTTTAAGCCAGGATCATTAGAAAGTGTTTAATAGTCGTCCAAAGAGTGTCCGAGCATCTCTCTTTTTCTATGCTGCTTCTTTTGCTATCTGTCCGTTAGTGATTTAATGTTTTGTCATGGCCTGTAGTGATTTCAGCTGACTGTGAGAAAAGAGAATTTAGAGCCTGGAGGGTCTGTTGTGAGACTGTACATTTAAACCATCAGATGACGAGGGGAAGACTGATTAAGTGCTTTCACGTGCATGTACTAAGTGTAAGACCTCCATAAAGTATTAGAATTTAAAGCGTGACTACTGGAATCAGTACATCTAAGCAGGTGTCCATTGTTTCAGGGCTAACTGCCTTTTCTGCACAATAACTGCATTTATTTTACATTGAATAACATGACATATTTTATTTAGTAGGATGGTTGATATTTCTGTCAAAATTTTTTGAAGTCATGTTCATAATCTGCAGGCCACTCTGGAGTTTTCCAAGCCTGCATACTTTGAGATGTCTGTCCTGTTGGTCAGATATCTTTTATTTCACTCTTTGTTCTCATTGGTCACTTTTTGCCCCCAATTTCGGTGATGTGAAATCACTTATTTTAGGGGTAAAGTACAACCACATTTTACGTTTTTGGGAAAATCTACCTTGATGATGTCATTTTTATCAAATGAATCGATGGTGTTGTTGTTGTTGTTAAATGTTTTTGTTCTATTTTTTATTAATCAGTAAGATTTTTCTTGATGTACAGTACCAGTCAATAGTTTGGACACTGGTACTGTAAATCTGTTGGCCTCAGCAAGGGATGAACTTGAATTAGTTTGAATTGAAACTGTGGCTACTTTAGATTCACTCAAACTGAATAAAACCAGCCTTCCACTGGTAAACTACTTTAACATTCATCCCTGGCTTCAGCCACATCACTGTTATATTTACTCCTGTGCACTTTCTCTGCCTCTTTGAAGGAAAGACCTCAACTTTATGATTGCCTTTTTGTCTTGCGCTAGATTTCACTCACTTGCACTTCAAACATATTAAATATTGAACTACAGAGAAACATATGAAGCCAATAGAGGCACCCATGCTTGCAGTCAAATAATTAAATAAGCAAATACTCAACAACCAAACATCTGAGAACAAATACACTCCACTTAGCATAGGATTTGTTGATTGCTATAATATTTGAATTGACTTCACATCTTTTGTTTATTCTGTAATTGGGTTTGGAAGTCAATTTTGGGTCAATTTTAAACAATTATAGATGACTGAGTCACTTCATCAATTTCAAAGAAATTACCTCATATTTAATCCATGAGCAAATATTTGTATTTCACAGATAGCAGGTCTCATTTAAAAGTAGTAATCTCTTACTATTATAAACAGACGAAGACGAGTATTGAAAGTTTGTTCCTAAAGCAGAATCTGGATGCCACGTTAAAATTGGCTCGTAGAAAAATGACCGTATCTAACAGAGGAAATGAGGCTCTATATCTTTTTTTCATATCTACTAAATTAGTTTTTCACCTCTTGTCTTTTGAATATCTATTACAGGCTTCACTTTATAATGTGTTTTTGGTTCCTTTGCCCCAGCGGTAAATGATTATCAGCTACTCAGATATTGCTCTATTTTTTTCTAGGATTGCAATATCAATTTCCTTGAATAGAACTGAATTGAAGCAGAATTGAGCTTCCAAACCCTTCAAAGCCTTGCACTTCGGCCTGCCTCAGAAATATAATGTGATATTTTAGCTTGTTGAATTTCATGGTCTTGGAGTATTGCGGGGAATGTGAAGGTAATAAAAGTGATATTTTTCTATGAAACAGTTTTGTGTGTCTTTTTTTAACATTTAAGTCTCTCCCTCTCTCCTATCTTTCTACTCATTCACTGAACCTCTTGACTCTGTTTTCATTTCTAAGCCAATAAAAAAAGTGCAATGATGCTTATCACATAATAAAGCTTGCTAGCTTTATGCAGGTAGCCTCGGCGAAATGTTCAGTAACCTCAGATGTTATTTTCACTTGATAGACTGAGCACAGAACAAAAACGGTTTATAGGAGATCTGTCACCTGATCTCTTTAGAAAGTTTAAACAAGATCACTCACTCTTTGAGCTGTTTGCGTAGTACGATTTCCATCTACAAATGTAGCTTGTGCACTGACAACATAAGATATGGAGTGATGTTATCACAACATGTTGCGGACTCTAGAGTAGCTCTGGCTTGACTGGATGGTTGAGATTAATCCTGTTATTTTTTCTGTCTTTTTTACAGATCCCAGACCTATGGATTTCGGAAAAGATCCTGTTTTCAACCACAAGCCCCCAATTGATGGAGGTGAGGTTTGAAATCTCTTCCGTTCTCTCCCCCTCGCTGCCCCAGGCTATACTGGCTGTTTTACAAGTCTCACCCAAAGAATAGTAAAATAGCTCTTTAAGCAGAGGCATGCCCGCGGCTCTTCATTTCACTTGTGGTTCCACAAGAAAAAAGCCGGTGGCAACAGGGACAGGCAATCTCTGGTGTATGCGAGTGTGCATAGAGAGGGGCAGAGTGTGAAAGAGCATTCATTCAAAAGTGTGTGTCTGTGTGTGCATGTTAGCGTGTGTTTCCTCTCCTCCTCTTTCATGTTCTGTGGCAGACAAAGTGAGACGGACACCTTCCTCCTGGGCACCTAGAAAACATCTGTCTGTTACAATCACGGTTTACTTCCTGTGTGTGTTTGAGTGTGTGTGTGTATATGTGTGTGCCAACATTACTATCCCTTGTTTCTCCCAGCCCCTTGACAGAAACAAGAAGAGTATTCAGCCTTTACCTCACTAAACTGCCTTCCTGTGTGTGTGTCTGTGCATGTGTTTCAGTGTGTTCTTCCATAAAACACCATAATTGCGGATTGGCTTGTTCATGTGTATACATTCATTTAGTGGATTAGCATGATTGCGTATGCCAACTAGATATGCACACTTCAACACACACAAGGCACACTAGAGAAAACCTTTACAGTAATTAATTTCATTATGCTTCCACATTTTTGAAGTCAATAAAAAAACTGTTGTGGTTAGCTGGTCTTGAATCAGCCATGATGTGGGACATTTGCTTCGGGTTACAGTTAAATTAATTTCCTTAAAACAAGACCAAATTCATTCCCTTACACATGGAAATTAAATCCATAAGCAATAAAACTCACCGTTGCCCAGTTCAGTACACTCAAGAGTTTTGCTGCTACAGCATGACTTGGTCTGGTCTGACCGGTTGCTTATGGTGGAGAATATATATATATATATATAT
>JAVQJL010050624.1:0-24754 GCA_036024295.1 Nannoperca obscura
GGCGGACGTCCCCACGAAGCTTCCCCAAACCATCATCAATATTCAAACATTCTAAATGTACCATGTTCAATAAATCCTTTAAACGTATCATATGGAGGGTGTGTTCCTTGCTAGTGAACCGAAGCCACTACTACACAGGAGTCCTCTCTCAAGGTGTCGTATGCTGTTTCCCTTGAGCTTGATAAAGCAAAGAAGCCTTTGTCGGATGGCGAAACAGTGAAGTGATGTGCAGTAGAGAAGGCTATTTTGTACTTTCATTAAATTAGTAGCTATAATAATTTGCTAATTGAGAGTATCCTACTGGCCGAAGTGTGTGGTCACTATCTGGCCCACTGGTGGTAAGGATTACATTTTGTGGCCCCCTCTCTCATCAGAGTTGCCACAGTTTATCTGTGTTTTTCAGAACTATAACTGAATCAGAATCAGCTTCATTGGCCAACTATGTGTACACATACAAGGAATTGTATAAATGTATCTCAATGCACTTACATAGACATAACAGCTAATAAAATAAAGAGAAATTCTGTTTATAGAAACATCAGTAGTATTCGTTCCATTTTCATTACTATTGCTTTTTAAAGACATTTCATATTAGTTACATCAGTGTGATCCTGCTTAACATGTTGTACACTGAATTTACATCAGCCAGAAAATGTGGCTAAACTGAATTAGGTGAGTTTACCCCCCATTACATCACTGATCAAAATTCAAAACTTCCCTTCAATGTTCCAGTAAAAAAAAAAAAGAAAGTTGTAAAAGTTGCTCTGCTTCAATTTGTAGTTCTCTCCCAGTCTTCTTTAGTTTTCTGTCCTTGTCATACACACATTTGATATTTGCACAAACACCCACCTCTGACACACTCATTCACTAACCTTTTATCCTCAGCAACATTTGAATGCATTATCCCATGTCCCTCATTTGGATATTTGTGTCCATCAGCATGGTGGAAAGCAAGTGTGTGTTTGTGTGTGTATATGGGGTTTGAGACTCTGGGATGCCAGTGGGCCACTGAGTGGTCAGGGAGTTGCAAAAGTCCAATCAGTGCAGTGAGAAACAGCAGGGCTCACAGCAGTGCATCTATCTTCAAGGCTGGACCGTAAGACGGAACAGAATGATGAAAAACCAAAAGTCTGAAAGAGATGTTCGACCTAATGCGAAAATCCTTTCATTATCGACTCGCCCCCATGTCAACAGAAACTTATCTGAAGTTCATACAACTACTGAACCTTCCGCAACTCAGCCAATCACACATCCATCTCCTCTCAGTAGTTTTGTTCTCCACTTGTTCAGGTAGATCTGTCTTTCTTGACAACCTGTTAGTTATTACACGAGTGCAGCCAATTCTCCATTGGGCCTCCGTGATAGCACCAGCTGTGGTTGCTAAGGGAATTGTGAAAAAGCAAAGGCCAAAGCCTTTGTACTGAGGATCAAACTGAGAAATCGTGTCATATTCATTCATGTTGCTGCTGCTGTTTCCTGTATGCTTACAGTGACATTTAGTAGTTGCTTATGTGTTCTAGAATATGGGATATATCATACAGAATTCCAACTACATTTGGCACACAAGGTTTTCTGAACAGTTCATGCAGCATGCTGCAGCTGCTCTGGTTGCATTGTGAACCCAAATGCTATTTTATGATAGCCTATAGGAGACTATATTAAAATGATAATGTAAACTTGTAATACCATAATTTTTTTAAGTTTGACATATATACAAGCATGTGGTATTTGAGTAAAAATGTATGTGGGCATTCTATTACCATATTAAAATGAAAATGGAAAAGCTGTTTGACATTTTATTTTACAAGTCGTACCCCACAGTACAGTGGACAATATTTCAATGCTGAATCAAATTAGAAAATTGAAATGCAATATAATAATTGTAACAATTTGAAAATTACATTTGAAAGAATTGAAAGTACTGTATGTAACTTTTCATAATGTTTTACATGTATTGATCACTTTATATTGGCTGTGTGTGAATAGACTACGATGATCCTTCCCCTGAGTGCCACAGGTTAGAGTTCAGTTTCCCAACAGCCACAATAAAATCTAAAGAAGAAGCTCCTCATTATAGACTGTAAGGCTCCATCTCTGAAACAAAGCCCAGAGAGTTGAACATATTGTACATAACTGTTTTTGAACCTCTTGAGAATGCATGTTATCTGACTGCACAAGCCCGTCTTTATTAATCCTAACTGGGGCAATCGTAAATGAGTTCAGTGAAACTGATCTAATCTGTAGTATTAGCTTATGCTTAAAGAAGTGATCACCAGTCATTAAGTCTCGCTTTTTTATCCTTCTTTGAGGATTACCACTTTAAGGTCTTGGATGACCTCCATGTAAGACCTTCCCACTGCTCCCTCCCTCCTCAGGCCGACAGCAGGGGCAGATGGGTGTCCACTCAGGCAGACCCCAGGGGGTGTGTGACACCCAGCTGGGAACTCAGGCCGGGCCCTCAGGGAGCCTCACTCTCTTCAGCGCTCTGCCACGGGTTTGGAAGGAATGAGGGAAAGTTTTTCTGCTTAAAATACTTCTGAAATAACCCTGTCACAAGCATTATTTTTCTCCTTTCAGTAGATCATGGGTGTTTTCTTCTTCTTTCTCCCCCATGACCACCAGTCTAACTGGAGGATGTTGCTGTTGAGGTCACGCAGGTCATGCTGCAGATATTACTCAGAGATAGCAGTGTGATTCTTCATGTGATGGGTTTTTACACAGCATCTGTGGATTTTTCCTTCAATATATACATATATATCTGCTTGATCAGATAAAAAGTGTAAGGTCAGATCAGGCCTCACTTGGAGAGCGCTGCATGAACGTGAAACCCATTTGATGCACATACCTGTCCATCAGATCTGATTTGTTCTGCGCCATTCTATTTAACTACCATTGAGATTCAATAAATAGTGTTTCCCTGAGTACAGATAGAAGGGGTGAAGAGTTCTTTACAGCTTTCATACATGCTCTTTTAGGAAAAGTCCAAAAGAAACAACCGCGTTTTCATTTGATTTGAGTTTTTAATAGTTTAATAACAATTTAGCAGTTTTACATGGAATAATTATCATTTTGTTTATTAAAATTAAGATATCAGTAACGGCTTTAAAATGTATAAAAAGTACAGTCTTAAAGGATTACTCAAACTCTCCAGTGGGGGGACTTGTAAGAGACAGATTAAAATATCCTTATTTTAAAGCCATATGATAGTTAAAGCTCCAAAAAGCACTACATTTCCCATTATGCTTAAAAACGTAATTAACTTGAATGACTACCTCCCTTGTCAGAACCATAGACTGTACTGTATATAAAGATGGACCACTGTCTCCGCTTCCTCCCACTGTACAAAAATCAAGCCAAAATACCCCGGATACAGGAGCTGCCATCTTGCACTGGTGATGTCATTTGGAGCCAGAGCCTGCGCAGTAGTGATCACAGTTGTCAATCATGTCTCACCACCTTTTTATAGCATTAAATAACTAGTTAAAACCAAACAAGTTACCATGCTGATGTGTTAAGAACGACCTAAAGTGACAATATTGGAGGGGGTGGGGCTTATGACCTACACTGTAACCAGACACCGGGTGGGTTTTGGCTTCACTTTTCGGGATGTCATATTGTCCATCTTTATATACAGTCTATGGTCAAAACAGTCTGGACACATCACTGAGTCTGAGGCGTCAGATCTTTTGGATGGCAAAACTTTTTTGTCATTTGTCGTTTTACACAATTGTTAAGATTCGTTATGTTAAGGAGCAAATACAACTTTTTTAGGTTTAGGGAAAGATCTGGATTCAGGTAAAGGTTGTTGTGAGTCCAGTTAGAGAAGCATGAATTGACTTAACTGCTCCTAGCAACTGCTTCTTTTCTTGTGTCTACTGAAAATGACATTGGACCATTATGTTATTTGCTAGTGATTGGTTCAAACAAAACAAAATGTCCCCCTTCGCTGAAAGGTTTGTGTATGTTTTGGTCATTTGATTTTCTGAATGCACCTCATGGGAGCGCGAAGAGCAGAAAAGTGGAATACAATCAGACATTTGAATGATTTCTGAGGAGATTTAGTGTTTATAGCAGATATTAACCTTTACTGTCTGGATCACCAGTGTTGATGGATGGCCTGTAGCCATATTAATTATGTAGGCGTTATTAGACCAGAAATATCCCAAAGTATGGGCTACAGCAGGTCAAGCATTGCAATGATAATGAACCTCAGCTTTATGTTAAAATAGTTACCCATCACACATTATCAAATTTTTTGAGGGAAGGGTTTTTACTTGTATGTTGCCTTTTATTTATTACAATTAAAAAAACTTTGTTACACTACTTGTTACTGGCTGTATAAAACGTTTATATTCTGCTTTTGGCCAGGGTTCATTGGAAAAAGTAATTAATATAGAACTATTCTACGGCCCTGTAACAAAAAGTATTCTTTTCGGATACTAAATAGATTTCTTAAATAAAGGTTGCATGTTTAATTCTTGTGTTTTACTTATCTGAAGGAATGTTCAATTCTCTTTTTGTCATTTTTTTCTTTTCTGTCATTTTTGTCTCATCCCCTCTTTGTCTGACATTGCTTAATCTAATTTATTACAGTCTTTTTTTTTCAAAGAGCTTTCTCTTTTCTTTTTTTCCCCTCCAAGGTCTAGGACTGTGCCATTGTATGTGCATTAACGTCTCCTCCGACCATTCCCTCGAGCCACTCCAAAGAGCAGGGATTAAAATCAATTATAGACGGGTGGGAAAGTTCCCCGCCATGTGCCAGATCCCTAATAGGGACATGTGTAAGTCATTACCTCAACACTTTGGGCTCCCAAAACAGTTTAAGTATGTGTGTGCATGTATGTGTGTGTGAGAGAGAAAGCGAGAGAGAGAAGGAGAGATGATTGATGATAAAGAGGAACAGAGTGAAGGGGGTACTTTCTAGTTCGATAAAGCCCAGAAAATGCAGAGAAAGTGGGTTTATATTCTCTGAGAACATAAATGTCTGTTCACTTTTGAAAAGTGATGAGAGGCTCTATGGTGACAAACCTTCTATCAAAACTTAAAAAAAAAAAAACTCTCTTGACTTCCATCGTTTTCTCCCACACCCACGTACACACACACACCTCCGTCAGCAGCAGCAGTCGGCCTGGTTCCATCAGAGCTCTGTGTTGTTGACAGTGTTGAAGGCCTCAGCACAGACAGCTCTGACACAACTCTTCTCTCCTCTTCCTCCTCCCGTTCCACTGCCTCGTGTTTTTTTTCATTTTTTGTGTGTGCGCATGGTAGATCACAGTCCTGTCGGCCTCTCTGGCTGCTTCACAGGCTCAGCTGGAGTGAATGCAGGCTGTCTGATGAATGGATGCTGTAAAGGGAGGTCAGAGAGATATATGGGTTAGCCAATACCAGCCCTGATCTCATTAAAATATGGAAGAGCTGCCATTCACTGTCGACTGGGCTTGAATATAAAATGCAGACTGATATATCATGTTATGGATATTGTTTTTTTTAAAGGTCTTATCTTCATATTTTTCTGCCTCATGTCTTTCTTCATGTATTTTCAGCCCTGCCTGAAGCTAACACACCTGTAGGAATTTCCTTTCACTGGTAGAGGAGAGTCCCACTGTGACTGCATGCAGTGGTGGAATGTAACTATGTAACATTTACCCAAGTACTGTACTTAAATACAAATTTGAGGTCCTACATTTCAGAGTTCAGACAAAATATGGAAATTTGGAAAATTCTTATAACTGGGGTTTTATTTGCTATTTTATTAGAAACAAGAAACACGAGCAGTCAGACGGACTTTAAACTGTTTTGCCAGATTAGTTACTAGTTGAACGCACAAATTAGACTAATAATCCATCACTGCACAGGGAAACTGGGAGTGTGCTCAAGTACACCATGGACAAGAAGTCAAAGTTGAACCAGGTCTGTCTGTGCGTTAACTATGGAGCTCTAGCCGGGTGGTGGTTAGCCTAATTTAGCATAAAGCTTGCTAATAAATATGGTGTATCTCAAAATCAGTAGTGTAGAAAACTAGTTTGTGGTTTTTGGGGTAATAATGTGCTGCAAGTAGTTCTTGATTAACAAGTTTATGTATCAGACCTGTCAGAACTATGTTACTCGGTGGACTTTAAAGGTGCTGAAATGTGTCTTTTTGAACATTGGACGGAGTCAGGCTAGCCTCCAGTCTTTATGGTAAGTTAAGCTAAACATTTCCTGGCTCCTGAGAGAGGTAACTATCTTCTGATTTAAGTCTCGACAAGAAAGTGAATACGCTCATTTCCTAAATTGTTTAATGAACTATTCCTTTTTTTAAAAAGTAAGACAGGTCCGCTGATTCACTAAAGGCAAAATTTTCTACGACAGTATCTAGAGATAACAACTTGTGAATCTGCAGTTTTGTGAGAAATCTATGTACCCTTTTAACATAATACTGAAAGGACGTCTACGGTCACAACAAATATAAGGACTAAAGAGAAAGTTAAGTTGTGTTTTTAGAGGAAAACCTTGCCCATTGCAACTTTAAGACCTCCATTGCTCCTCAAATTGCCTCTTGCATCCCTCTCCGTCTCTATCCCCTGAGACTCTCAGTGCTCTGGACAGATGACCTCGCTCGCAGCCAGCACTCTGGAGAGAGCTGAGCCAGCCAGCCAGGCTCCAAGTCGCTCCCATTGCTCTCCGCTGATTATAGTGGGTGGATGGGAAAGAAGTGGAGGTGCTGAGGCTCCGGCACAGAGAGCCAGAACACTGGAGCTGCTTCTCTGAGGAGCCCAGACAATGTGCTTGGATCTGCACACCACATAGAAGCCAATAAATCCACACCGCAGTGGAAGGCAAGACAACGCAGCGCCATTGTGTTGGTGCTGCTCTTTGTTTTATGTTTCCATGCATATCTGTGTTCGTGCACACATGTGCGCTTGTGTGTGTACTCTTGCAGCTAAGTGTCTTCACCTCAAAGGAGTGGCCATCATCACACAGCTACTATTGTTGCAAGCCTCTCCGCCTTCCCTCCGTCTGTCTCACAATGCTTTAGTGGTGCAGAAGAAGAAGAGGTGGGAGGGAGTGCATTGTTGAGTTGGACCGACAAGGGAAGGGAGGGGGTGAGGAGGAGTAAGAGGAGAGGAGGAGGTGATGTGAGCCCGGGCAGACTCCTCGGAGCCGGACGCGGAGCTCCGATTATAGTGGCGGGGGACCGCAGCGAGACGTCGCCCAGCAACCTCGGCAGCTCTGCCCGTAAATCATGTCACCGGGGCTCCTCGGCGGCGCCCAGAGCCTCCCATCCAGTCTGTCAGCATCCTGGCTGGGGGACTGAGACCAGGGGGCCATCCAGACCTGAGGGCCAGCCAGACCAGAGCTAGGGATGACATTTGATTCAGAGTCTCCTAAAGATACGCCTCACCTGCCTTTAAAAATAGAACATCTCACTTGTTACTCCATTTTTGGTGAATTGTTACAGCTCATATCTACAGCACCATTTTTCTTTTACTCCTGTAATGTGCACAATAGCAGGACTAGGTAATGTGTCACTCGTTTTGGCACTGGGATAGATTGAGTTGACATGAGGAGAAATCCAGCCTTTCTCTGTCCTAAAACATTTGCTCAAATTCAATCCTTCATTTAATCAAAAAGGAGTAAATAGCACCATATCTCTCAAATGAAAAGGACCAACTGTCACAAAGGGTCAACAGCTTTTCACTCGCTCTGATGAGAGCTTACTGGCCCAAACACATTACTGCTTTGTAACGGTTGCTTACCCTTCAGTAATCCTATACTCTTAACAAAAAATGTTTGTCCAAAAATGGTTTAGGCTTGTACTGTTGCATAATCATCTTTGGGAAGAAACAAGCAGCCTTTTGAGTTCTTTTTACTTTAACATACAAAGATTTCCTCAGGTCACTGTGGTTAATGTAGAGCAACTACTACTAACCACAATTAAGAACAGTTTAGTTTCTCCATGCATGTGATGATACAGTAGTTGTGAGGTTGAGCTCAGGTTACGTTGCTCAAGTGCAAATACTGGCACCATCAGTATTAGCTGAGAACCTTTTAACAATCACTGCGGTTTTCATCCTGATTTGCCCCGAGTCATTACCCATCAAGCATTTGGTGACTGTCAAAACAGTGGGAGGTGGCCAAGTTCAACATTAACCTTTAAAAAAAGCACAAAACAAATGGGAGATATTGATATTAAAACAGCTTTGGAGTGTCCTGGACTGATGATGGAAAGATAAGTGGCTGTCTTGATTTCTCAAACCAATATAAAGTTTTGAGTGCTGGTATGCTGGATGTCTAATACGTTAATCAGTGTTCTGTGTGTAGTCAAATGTAAAGGATAAAGTGAAGAATAGTTTTGTAGTTTAGGCCATCATTCCTACCAGTCATGCTAACATTGTGCTCACCAAAGTAATAGCTAAGATGTTGGAACACGACGGGGTTATAAACAAGCCAACGGTTCAACCAGTTTAGAGATAAAATGTTAGTAGTAATCAGTCAGTGCATAGAAATACTGTGCCTTCACAACACTGGTAAGTACAGCAAGCCAAAGGTAAACCCTCCCATTATTTGATATGTATCTACATACAGTCTATAATGCACTGCGATTCAGGATGCAATATTTACTTTTACGTTTAATACAAATAAATACCTCAGAAAATGATATGCAACACCAACACAGACAGTGAAACACTGGATAATGTTTTTGCTAATCTGTAACAAGGAATCATTTTTCTCTAAAACACTGCTAAATTTGCTAATGGGATTGCTTACCTCACACACTGGCTCAGTGTCATCCTTTTGAATTTGGTATTTTTAATAACACTGAATGGGTGCATGTCTCTGGGACTAAATCACAGGCTTCAGTAAGTGGGAGGAGTTGGGTTGGAAGTTGTATTAACTGCTAATGCTAGCATTACTCGCCTTGTATTGGCTGTTCCTGTCAATAACATTTTCGTCAGGGTGTTTTCACCAGCATATTTTATGGTACAACTGTGTGTTCTGAAGACTGTAAATGCAATGCAAAGAGGCAGCATTGTATATGGTAGTCTGACATTTCTTTCAGTGTGGTAATGTTGTGGATGACTTCAAGCAGGTATGCGATTGGGGAACACAACAAGGTAGATTTTGACATGTTGACTTTTTTTCAAAGTTTCATGCAGAATTTGAGTTTGATCTTATATGTAGGTGTGTATCAATCAGGGGTGACCTCAAATAGTCAAATATTTGATGGTGGCTGGAAAATGAGCTTATGAAACAAAGCATCATTCCATTACATTACTGAATGTATAATTTTATATCATTCATCATTATATGGTTCAGTTTTGTGTTTCTCCACTAGTAAAACCTGTGCATTCTGAAAGCAGCTTACAATGGGCAGTTCAAAACCAGTATGTCTCATATGTTCTAAGACTGATAGTGATTATTAAAAGCCGGAGCAAAAGAAAAAAAACACGATTCAACGTTAAGACAATGATAGGCAAGACAGATTAGACTATGTCAATTCTTCTCTAACATCTCTAATATCAATGTAGCTGAATCTCTGACTCTTGTATTGGATTTCTGCATATCAGTTAACCTTTACACCCCTATTATTACAGATACGGATGATACTGTGAAAATAAGTCCCAGACTTGTAATAAACTAGACTTGTTCTTTAATCTGTTTTTATGACTCAACTCATTTTTACTAAATCAACTGTGAGTTTCTATAACTAGATGACGTTTTAAACCAGTGAAGAAAGTGCAATCTCTTTCTCTCCCTAGTATAATCTAGCAGACCTCATTGACGTGGATGAGTGGCACCCTGCCCATCTCCATCCAGGCCCCGGACATGCTAACATGGCATTTGGATGCCCCTACTTGCCCTCTTAGCGCCCTGCAGCGTCTGGCAACCCTGCAAACCCAAAGCCAGTGTCTCGTTAGCATGCTGGTGGCCACTCGATCTCGCCATGGAGCAAGGTCACTGGAGACTGAAGGTGGTCGGAGTGCGCTGGAGTGAGTTGGTGCAGGCGGGGCGGAGGGTGGGGGAGTGGGGAGAGGGGGAGTCAGTCTGCGCTATTAGCATTCACCAGCTCCCCGCGCATTGCTAAATTTTTCAGTAACCTCCAGCTGCTTGATGTTGGAGCAAATCACCAGAGAGGCTCACCGCGTGCCTATCCGCCTTACCACCCCTCTCTCCCCAATCATCCACCCATCATCCCTCCCACCCCACCCCCCACCTTCTCCCCCTCCGTAGTGCCGTCTCATTCAGGCCTCCTCACTTATTCATGTGTTTATTTATTATTTCATCGGTTGTGTCTGAGCCGGAGAGAGGAGGCATCTAGTTGTGAGAACAGTCATTAATTCATTAAAGCCTCTCCCTCTCTTCTCTTCTATACATCTCTTATCTCCCCATCTCCATCAGAGAGGACCCTTTCCTCTGTTGCCCTCCTGTCTCTTTTACTTCTCCTTCACAATCTTTTTTCTCCATTTCCCCTTTGCATTTGCCATCAACCAATTCTTCGCACCACTTTGATTGATTTGAGCTGATATCTGGGAAACAAAAGTGTATCTGCTGAGATTTACTTATCAATAAGAGCTGTGGAACCATGAAGAAGCTCTACATCCCTTCTTCCCTCTGGATGTCCATCTTCTTCTCTGCCGTATCTTTACTTACACACAGATGCGTGAAAAAAGATTTAACGCAAGACAAATGCCAAATTGACGTAGGACGTTGTGTACGTAGTGCATCTTCACTTCAAAGAGTTACTCTCACCATTGGTGTGCCAACAGAAAAGTGTTGCCATGTGACAAAGATAAGAGCAGACACTTCTGCCAGGCTCCCTCTCATTTTTTATTCTTTTGTCTGTCTCGGGTGAATGGACCCGTTGATGGGAAGGAAAAATATGTAAGAACGTCACATATCTTAGACCAACACCTCTTGTATTTCTGCAGAGACATTTATTCACTCCAGGTGTTCACACTACGCATGTCTCCTCTCAATCATGTTAACATCAGCAGTCAGACTAGCTGTGTCTGTGTGTGTGTGTGCCTGCTCGGGGCCAGTGTAGGGGCCCTGGTGGCTGCTCTGAGGGTTATGTATGGGAGCAGGGCTCCAAGGTGCTGGCAGGCCTGTCTGGGTTATTAATGACAGCGATAGGCCGGACCTCACACACTCCATCACCTACGCCTTACACACCACCAGCCATCTACCACACTGACACCTGGCAGGCTCACCCCCACCTCACCCTGCCTCACCTCGCCACCAAGCCAGACCAGGAGCAATGCTTTCTGGGCCCCCAGACAACAGTTTGCTTTGCTGTCAGCCACCTCTCAGCCTGAAATTGCTCATAGTCAGTTCATATTCATGACATCAGCAAAGGTTTGACCAATTAAGAGTGACATCCACGATTTGGGTTAAAACTGTCAATGTCTACTCTTTTTTTAACTGATATTTAATTATATCACAAACCTAGAAATATAGACTGAATTCACACCAGGCGCTGTGGGGAGAGCAGGGGTTGCAACAAAGCGGCCCTGCAGTGAAAAGTTGAAACAGAATCGTCATTTGGAGAAACACAACCCAATGTGTCAAGCCAATCACATAATGTGGTGACGGAAGATGCCCACCAGAAGAAGAACCTTGTTTACCATGTAGCATTGTAGCATTCTGCTGTTAAATTAGGAAACTGTAGTGACTCTCCCTGCGCTAACCACAACAATGCCTATTTTGGTGTGAATACACATTGAAGCTGTAGCAACCAATACTAATTCAAATGTATCCAAAAATGTATCAGATCATGTGTAATGTGAAAAGTGTCGCTCATAGTGACACACCCGCAAAGAATTATCACCACACTGCAGTAACTTTTAGCCCTTTTTGTTTTGATTTCCAACCTGAAAACTTTGCTCTCATTAACCTCATTTCCAGCAGCAGCAGTCAGTCGTTTC
Source organism: Nannoperca obscura (assembly GCA_036024295.1). Taxonomy (NCBI): domain Eukaryota; kingdom Metazoa; phylum Chordata; class Actinopteri; order Centrarchiformes; family Percichthyidae; genus Nannoperca; species Nannoperca obscura. The sequence continues at coordinate 11,910 of JAVQJL010050624.1, forward strand.
CAGCACAAAAAGAAAAGCTATGATGAAGCAACTGTACACTACCCAGCACCAAACAGCCAGCGGACAAGGTTTGTGCCTAACTAGTGAAGGAGGTAGAAACCAAACCAGACCTGGATGGTGAGTAAATGTTGGACTTCATCAGGTGGACAGAAACACAACTCTAAATGAATGATAATGTTGCTCTGTGTTTGATAGATGTTGTGAAAATGTTCGCTAACATGTTAGCCACAACAACTTTAAATATGATAATTCCATGTTACTGTTGTGTTTACAGCTTGTTGCACTGCCACCAAGTGGGTAACTCCACACATTTTTCTGTGACAGCTTGAAGGTAATCACTCTATCCTGTGTTCCCTTCAAAGATTAGTTATGGGCCAGTTGTGGCTGAATGCTGTTCTAACCAATTATTTGCTCAGTAAAGTCAAAGTGGCAAAGTCACTTCCATCCAGAGGGAGTCATATTCACTGCCATTTCACATAGAATTCAGTTCAATACGAGAGGATATTAAGACTGGATCAAAACTAAATTTGTTACACTACCTGCTACTGAAAAATAATAACATTACCATAAAGCACTACTGATTTTGTAGGGAATTATGAGGATCCTTGGGCAGTAATTATCAATTGCAAGGTCACAATGACCTGAAAGACACAGTGTCTTACAAACAAAAATAAGCTGAAGTATGTACAGTACAGTACAGACTGTTGAAGTCTGTGTCAAGTATGAAGGCAAAAGGCTAAGTAAGTTTTAGAGGGAAATAAAGTATAAAGTATTTATATATATATATATATATATATATATATATAATACTGAGTACCTAATTAATAATAACAGGGTATAGTTACTGTTATATTATTACTGGCAAGGCAACAGGGTAGGGACTACGAAATAACTGATGATATTAAAATAAAAATGATTTATATGATTTATTTAAAAATGATTATCTGTACCCAGTATATGTTTTCTTTGTACCTCGCATGTACAAAATATTTACTGTAACGAGCAGGCTGTAATCTAAAGCCTACCCAATGATTTCTGCCTGCTGCTCTCTCTCAGCTGCCTTCACATATTCCAGTGCTAGTGCAGCTGCCAGTCAACCCAGCAGAGGACAGAGGGCAGAAATGAATGGAAACCAGAGGAGGAATGGGGTCAGATTGGCAGGCATGAGGAAGGCCAAAAGAGGTGAAGAAACATGAGTGAAAGAACCAACAGAGAGGTGTATTTGTATGAGGTGTGTGTGTGTGAGGGGGAGCCATGATAGAGTGTGTGAAAGAGAGGTGGGAAAAGAAAGAAGGGGGAATCCGAGCAGAGACGAATGAAAGAGAGAATGAAAACAGAATAAAAATAGAGGCTGAGAGGAATCCTCATTTTTCATTTCAGCCGGCGGACTCGATGCCTCGAGATCAGACAATCAGACCTGATGGCTTTGGGAGGCTCAGTCAGCTTAGGGCTCGGAAAATGATGGGAGGATGATGAGGAGGGTTTGAGAATCTCAGTGAGGAATAGAAGGAGAAGGAGGAGGAGGAGGAGGAGAGAGGAATGCTATTGGAGTAAATAACAGCAACACAAAAGGACAAAGGATTCAGAGATGGAGATTGCAGAGGAGCTGAACCACTGGCAGAGGAAGTGGGGCGATTTTTCTGCTGAGGGCGATGTGTGGGTTTGGAGTGGATCGGGTGATGTTTAGTGTCACCAAAAAGACCCCAAGCACCATCCCCTCCTTGGGTGTAAACAGCCCAGTCAAAGGTGAAGGGCAGTGGGGATGGATGGACAGATGGCTGGGTGGAACGATGGAATTTCTTCTTTTAAGAAAGCCGTCAGTGCCGGGTTTATGTGTCCTTCACCCCGATCCCCCAGGAATAACATTAAAACACCCCCCCACCTCCCCTCCTTCTCCCCCGTTTTCTCCCTCTCTGTCTATCCTTCTCTCTCCACCCCCTCTCTCATTAAAACTGTGCGCCTCAGCTTCTAATTAAATCCCACTTGAAAGTCTTAAAAGTCAGACTCAGATTGATTCAATTTGCATTTCTGAACAGGGAACATTGCCTAAAAGGATTAATAAATTGGTTGAAAATGCCTCTTTCTGCAATGTGCTGTTGTTGCTTGTAAGACAACACCCATTTCTCGCTTTTTCTCACATTCTTTCACTCTTTTCAATACATTCTCACTCGTGCACACACACACACACACACACACACACACACACACACACACACACACACAAATGAGGCCCTAAAAGCACTGAATCTAGTTGCCCATTCATCCATTTGTCCCAAAACACCCACATACACACATACACACACACACTCCTCTTCGTGATTCCTCCCTTCAGTTATTAATTGAATTCACATGTTCACATACACACCCACATCTTGCATCTACACATACACACTTGCTCATGCAGGCTCATGCAGGCAGAGGCCTACACACACACACACACACACACACACACACACACACACATTCACAGAGCAGCAGTGTAACACTTTTGGCAGACCTCCACATTTTTTAGCAGAATCTGATGGAAGCATACAGGGGAGGGATGGTGTGTGAAGGTGGGGGGGGTGGGGGGATAAAGCAAAAGAGAGTGAGAAAGAAAGGAGAGGGGGAGGAAGGCAATTGCTCAAACGAGGCATGATGGGGGATTAAAACAGCAATAGGAAGATTGGCATGAAGAACCTGAGTAATGTTGACGTGCCATTGATGACTCACTTGGGTGATAATATGCGAGGTGCTGTTGGAGGAAGACTGGCCACGGGTCAGTGACTCTCCTCTCCAGGGGAATACTGAGTCAGCTAACTCAGGAACCCGAGTCCCAGGACCTCACAGTCACTCCTTACATTCCATGAAGTGGCTATTTATGTCTACACAACCCTTTGACCAGGTTCCTATCGTTAGGAACAAATGTAGTGCTGAAACAATTAATTGATTAGTCGATTGACAGAATATTACCTATTTGGGAAAAAATGTTCACTGACATTTTATAGACAAAATTAGGGATTAACAGACCATCCCTGAAACCCCTCCACTGAACAGGAATCCTCAAATAATATCTTATAGCAACCGTAACTAGGCATGACAGGTCTGTGAAGCTTTGGAGTTCTCCATATGTTGGGTAGTAGTAAGACTCAACATTTTAAGAGGCTATTCCAAAAACACAAAAGAGCAAAAGTGTGAGGAATTGATTAATCAGCTGAAAACATTAGCATGCCTGGCTATCTAGCTTAGTTAATACAGTGATTACTAGGTGCACATCACTAGCTAATGACATTAGCTCTGTCAAGTTTACACTCCCCCAGCTAATGTTACTCAAGATAGCGATACGTTTGCTAACACATCGGTTAGTCCTCATCCTAAAAAATATTTTCTCATTGACAATAAGCCAAGCACCCATACAGGGTTATGATGAAATAACACGATTACAATTACATTTTATTCACAGAATTCTAGGACTTACCTTCAAGACCCCTTTTACAAGATTCTCATTTTAATAGGAATAAGTTAGCAAGCTAGGTACATCTGATGGTCATTTCAGCAAAATGTACAAATAATAGGTCTGCTTCTGTCTACTTCAGTCTTAAATTGTAGGTCCATTGAGGCTGCAGCCCTATCAGTAGGTGTGGGTTAAATACTATAAGTCAGTGACAAGAGTCTTCCTGAGGAGGTTCTAATATAAAATAGATCAATTTACCTATGATGACATTCCCTTGAAATCATCCCAATAAGAGAATAACATATGGTGTAATCAGAGCTCTTATTCTCACCATGTTCACATCCACTGTAGACCGTTATGCACACAAAACCAATCCTCACATATGGAAGATTTGGCTTGAAATCCTCTTTACATGAATACACAATACTGACATGAAACAATTTGGTGTAATCCATTTCTGCCCTCCAGCAGCTCTCTGCTACAGTGTTTCATCTGAATTCTGTCCATTTTAAAATTCAGTTTCATGTTAATGTTACAGTTACTGCTGGTTTACTGTAAGAAATGGCTCCCATTGTATTTCAGTTGCATAGAAACTATTGCCTTGGCATTGCTCCATGTTTCAGTCATCATCACATTGCCAGTGCTTACATTTAGCATCATATTATCATCTCAGTAGTGGCTCCTCTGAGGCTGAAGCAGCATATGGCCTCTCTTCACTGAGGTCACTGGATCGCATGTGTTGACCTCAGATTCAGGACACAACTACACAACCAGTGGGATACATGGCTCTTAACCAAGAACAACACTGACCTCAAGTGGTTGTTTAACAGCAACTCATTAAATAGACTAGAAGTCTACTTCAAACACTCACATTGTTTTTATGATATTATGCTCTGATTATAGTTATTATCATGCACTTACAACGTGCTCATACTGCTTTTATGATGCTTTACAATGCTGAATGAGCACCACTGCAGGTAGTGTTACAGCTGCATAGTAAACAGTTTGTGCTCAGTGTTCTGCTTCACTGCCTGTCAGTGAACATGTGCTTTGGTTAAGAATAAGCAATGATGATGGTTCCCTTTCTTATATAAATGAAATGAATACATACTGTGTGCACATTAGCAGTATGTAAACATTATTTCTGGGGTGCCCGAGTGGTTTAGAGGTTAAGGTGCTGACCATGAACTGCAACAGTTTGAGTCCTGCCTGGGACCTTTTGTTGCATCTCTCTCTTCCTTAATGTTTCCTGTTGTCTCTCTAGTGATGCTATCAAATAAAGGCATAATATGCTCCAAAAATAATGAAAAAAATAACAAAAAACTATTTATAGGAAAGGGATGACAGAAGCATTGGGCTGGGCTGGAACATTTGATGAAGGAGACAAAATATGCAAATGACCCTAAAACATTGTTGTTACACCAAATAAGAACATATTTCATGTTTTATTTGCTACATGGGCCATGCATGAACAAATATTATAGATATTTCTTTCATGTGCCAAAGTTATTTAAGGAAATGTGTATTATCTTACATGGTGACGTTACCGACATTTGGGGGTCAGTTGTGGATGTATAAAACTCCAATCACAGAAATGAAAAGCATGTTTTTTAAGCTTTTCAGGGGGTCCAGGTTCTGCAGGACCACAAACAGAACATTGGGTAAACAAGGACCATTTCAACTTGTGATTAATCAAATGATCATAAACCAACTTTAACAAACAAACAACTTTAATTGAAGGGCTTCTGGGGCCCCCTGGGGTCTGGGGCCCTGTGGCAGTTGCCTACTTTGCCCAGCCAGTTTGGGTCATTTGGAATGAACTGTTGAAGTCTGTGTCAAATATCTAAACCAAGCTTGATTCATTACATCGCATGTGTTCTCTGCGACTTCGTAACTTGACTGTATTAACCACACTCCTGGAGACAAAGAGGACATTCAGTCTGGGCATTCTAATGCTAACATAAGGAGCATTCCATTCCGTGATGCATCATAATTTGGAACAATGTTGTAAAGAGGTTCTCAGAGTTGAAGTACACTTGAGGTTCATCCACAGTTTGGACAGACACGTTCAAAGCCCCAACAGGTTGACTTTGACCAGCACAGCAGGAAAAGGTAAGATGCTCGCTTCACTGCTGTATATTTGCACACACTCATAAGCTTTGTCATCATCAGCGCAGTGGCAGCAGTGCTCTCTTGCCATGCCTCACGGCTATGATTGATCATTGTTTTGATCAGCCTTGACTTTATGATTTATCAAGCCTCCTCATGTTCATTTATCTATTTAGCACACTGACGCCCCCTTAGTATCATCTCTCTCATCACTATGTATCTTATGCTAAATCACACAAAATAAGCTTTTAGACAACATACTGTATGTGTTAAAACTCACATGTTGACCTGGAAAATTCACAGCTTTCTATGTAACTTTTTTGCCGCATTTTCAAGCAACTATTGTAATCCACAGCTAAATGCGTCATCGGCCCAAAGGACCAGAACCTTGGAAGAGGAAAATGAAGAGGAGGGGAAGGACACCAGGTAGAAGGTGTGATACATCCAGCATCACCAATCGCAAAAAGTCCAGTGGAGGTTTGAAGCGACCATCTTCCTCCTCAAGTCCATCCACATCAGCTCATTCGAGCACCACTCGGTCACAGTCATACCAATATAACTTCTCCACTCGCGTTCGTTCACCTATCGCCAGTCCGGCTACGAAACACAAAGGGAATGACTACAATCATCCCTGTAGATGGAGACGTGTTAGTAAGAAAGGCAAAACCAGAGGAGCCGCACAGGGCTCCAAATGGGCAAAACAGAAGAGATGCTCCAGGTATTCAACCCCCAGTCCTCCACCACAGACACCCATAGTCGAAAACAAGACTGGTCAAAACCAGGGAACACCAGCAAACGTAAGAGCAGAAGTTGATGATGGTGACATTGTCTATAATGATAACAATTAATAGCGATGAATTATGTGCAAAATCATTGATAAGAAGTAAATTGCAACAAGAAATGTTTTAATGGCAAGATTTTTTTGAATTTCTGACTTTTTCCCAATTTAAATATAAACACTTCTTGTTGCAACTGACTTATCTATACATACTTTAAGCCTTGCTTTTCCCTAGAATCTATACAACTAAGATAAGATTAAATTAAACAATATGTAACAATACAATGTTTAACTAACTTCTCTGATGTGCTTTATCCCCTCTCCAGTGTATCAGTGGACTGGACATCACCAGCTGCCAGTGGCTCTACTATGGAGCTTACGTTAGCAATGAGACACGCAGCATTGAGTTCAAAAAGGGGGGAGGTAAGGTTACAACACAATTTACAGCATTTGTACAGCAAGATATATCCTATTAAATATCAGTGGCTTTGGGTGCTCAATAAACGTGCTTTTATCTGGACATTTTTTCGTCTAATAGTTCCATTTTCTGTCAACTGACTGAATATTGATTAACTAACTCATAGTTTCAGTATTAGAGTGATTTAAGATAACATCTTTCATCTTATCAAAAACATGTGCATTCATGAGAAAACATTGGTCTCATGTTGCTGTGTGAATGGGTGAAAGCCAAATCTAGATAGAGCCTGGCTTCAGCTTAAAGGAATTAAGTTAATGATATTTTAGGAAATATATTCATAATATTTAACCAAAACCACGAGTGCATTCAACCATGTGGATACGTTTCAAGAACTGTAAGCTTCATCAAATGTGCTGAACTCCTTCAAGTGCATTTGGAAGCAATAAGAGATAGACAGAAAAAGAGTTTTGGGGGTTTTGTATGGGCCAAGGTGCAGTCTGCACACATTTTTTAGGATTCAGGTATGTAGAGTTTCTGCTGTTCTGATGCAAACAGGGTGCATGTTCCACCATTGTACACAATTGTTATTTTGTTGAGTGGCAGCTGAGCCCTCCTCGTAGTGAGGGAGTAGCAAGCCAGTTGGCAGTAACAGAACATAGTGGACTGGCTGGGGTGTACGGTTTGACCATGTCCAACAAATGATTACATTTCTTCTGAAAAAAACGTTGCCAGGGAACATAATCCAGGCAGCAACTGGCAATACAAGATAGTGCAGAAGAGAGTTACAAATCAGCAACATTCATTTTACTGATTGATATTATCTTGTATGTTATCAATGGCTTTCTGTATATTTGTATTTACTGCTGTAGTTTCAGTGACCACCCTCTCTATCATAAATACGAGGTCCAACTATAGGTTTACAGGTGTGTCTCATTTCCTTTGATTTTCTTCAGGATGTTATATGCAGAAGAGTTTCTGCGAACACGTTTGCATCTACGGCTGTGCCTTCCTGAACAGCGGGGGAGGTAGTCTGCTGGTCGGGGTGGATGACGATGGATCGGTTTGTGGTGTGCACTTTAGCCATAAAAACGAGGACGAGACTCGCCTTAAGGTGGACATGATTGTGAAGCAATTCCATCCTCCTCTCCTTCCCTACAACTACAGCCTGCACTTCCTGCCTGTGGTAAAGCCTGGGGATGAGGAACACCACCTCAAAGTACTGTGCCTCACCTTCAGAGCACCTCCAGCCTTCACTGAACCAACCCTCTTTCAGACTGACGAGGGGCAGGTGTACATCAGGCGGGATGGGAGTGTGCAGGGGCCCTTGGGTATCTCATTCATCATAGAGTGGTCCAGGCAGGTGAGAAAATCCCTTATTATTGTATTCTTCTTATCAAAAATAATGATAATATGTAAATAAAATTCAAGTGCTAACATGCTGTGTGTGTGTTCCAGATGTGGACTGGTAAGGTGCAGCAGCTGGAGCAGTGCGTGCGTGAAGCAAGGTCTGAGAAGTGGTTCTTTGCCGGGCAGGTCCATGGACTCCTCCAGTCCATCAATCCATTGCATCAGTTCATATTATCACTAGAGCCACAGAAGAACACTGTTACATCCAGGGGCCGAGGGCGCAAGATGAAGCAGCACCTGAAATCATCATCAAGAAACTCACAAGCCAGTACTTCCCTGCCTCCTGTGGGAACTCCAGATGCCAAGCCAGCTCACAAAACCGGAGCCCCAGATCTGGCGCTGGAATCATCTCCATCTCCAGAACACAGCTAGATGTGGATTCATCTGGCTGTGAAGAATAAGGCAAAATAAACTCAACAAAAGCACTATTTCTAAGAGTTCTCTCAATTACACTCTCATGTCCCTGTAACACTTGCTGCACTTATCAATATTTTACTTGACAAATGGATCAAATGACTATGTATAATGGAAAAGGGGTCACTCATAGTGAAGAAGTCACAGAGAATTATCACCAACACAAACTCACCAACTCTCAGGGAAGGTCTTTTTTACGTTACCATCCATTCTCAAAAAAATGAGAAAAAATAAAAAAGAACATTTAGTCCCCAGTATAGACCTCCAACCCCAGATCCTACACTCCTCAGGGTGCATCTCAGTGGTGCCTTTAGTAAGTTGTCTTTCAAACTCCATGTCACCAATTTGTAACACATGTTTTCTCTAAGCAGGATCTAAGATAACCTTGATGGCATCAACCCTGTTAATATAATCAGTGTTACTTTTCAGCACTCCCCCAGAGACAGTATGAAACGTTAATGCCTAAGCAGTAAGCTGTAACTAGTAAAATGACTTTGACATGTAAAATTGTTAAAGTGCCACTTTAAATGGCATAAATGCAGACAGGAAGCTTACAGCTTCTTTGTTCATGTGAAAACTAGCACAAATCTCTTGGCCATGTGGGTGTCAATGCAATGTACCTCAGCGTCCAGCAGGTGGCAACAGAGTATCAGCACAGTTTTTACATCAGCACTTGTACCCTTGTGGACGGGGAGGCAGTGCCCACTCATTGGTGATTAAGGATTTGGTGATGAGTCATGAAGTGGGGGTGGGAGGGGGATGGGACAGAGAGATAAAGAGAAAGAAGGAGAAAGAGGGGGAGAGGAGGTGCGGGCTGGGGAGGGCTGCTTGCATTACCTCCAGGTGTCCTCTCACGTTGCCAGGAGGCTGACAGATTTCTACTGTCTGGCCATGAATCTGCCTGCTCTGTGTTCTCCTGCCACGGTCCCTGACTGTCCATTTATCCACAGCACACATCCATTCAGAACATGCGCGAGTACTCTCCACTCAGGGTGGAGGTCAAATCAACAAGGTCCCTGAATTAAATGGTATTCGCCAACAATATCTTATGGAGAGAAATAGAGAAGTTATTAGAAGAGAGTGAAACTTATAGGGGAAACTGGGTAGTCAAACATTAGTAGATGAAAGCTATGTTTTTATTTTATTTTTGATTATATGACTTGCAATTTAATTTTTGATATCTGTTTGATCTTTAATCTCCAATTTAAAAAGGTATAAAAACTCTAGATCAAATTAGTACAGGGCTTGTCTAGCAAATATCTTCATTGAAAACTCAACTTTGCAGACCTGGTTTCCCTTTTTCAATCTATCCAACACAGTTCTTAGCCTGCTTCCCCTTTCTGATTTGAGTTTCATGTCACATATCCGGTTCTGTTCTTCTTTCGGCCCTGCAACATCTGTAGAGTTTTTTTTCCCACTTCTTATTTCACATGTCTTATTTGTGCAGTTGACTTAACTCAAGCATAACCACGCATGCAGTAACAGCAGCAGCTGTGAGTTAGTGTCGATCAGCCAACTAAGCTGCACGGGGGTGGCTGACTAAGTCTTCTTACCATGCAGAAACTTTGCTCTCTTCCTCCCAGCCTGCCCACACATAGAACGTCACGTTGTCTTTTGTTGTTCGTGCAGACGGGTGTCAAAAAATACAATCTACATATCAACACGTACTATCTGAATGAAGCTTTTCTAGGAATAGAGAAGACACAAAGGGATATGCCTTTTGCTTTGTCTCACAATAACTACAGCAAAGAATTTTAGAAAACTATATACATGGGATCTTGCTCAAAGGTACTTAGGCAGAAATAGATGAACCAATCAATCTTCCTAATGAACCTCATGATCACTTCACTTCCCTAAACTACAAATGCAGACTTGCACTGCAGTGAGTCACACATGTAGAAGAGTTATGCCATATGTGCATAAAGCATATGTATAGCGTGTACACGCCTTCCAAATCGTATTTGGTTTGGCATACATGTGTATGACCTGACCTTTCTGAAAAAGAAAAAAAAGGAAATTCAGATTTCTTGAAACCTACAGGGTTGTTCTCTCAAACCAGAGGCATGAATTTACATGCCTGAGTCAACATGTGTATCACGCCTCCTAGAAATATCTAACATAAGCCAGCGAGTCTGACTCACTGTACAGCACATGCTTTCTGCTACAGTCTTACAATCATTAGGCCCCGCAGATGTACGACAAATGCATAAGAAGCTCCAAAAGTGCATTTCAGTTTCAGAAACTCTATTTTTCTCCCAGTGTGCGCAGCCTGTTCTCTTCTAATATTTACACATTGTTTTAAATGTTAAATACATCTTCTTATGGCAACAGTGAGTCAGCAGAGCAAAACAATTTACAAGTTGATGTGTCCAATAAAACTCTAGGTAGACTATGACCTCCAGCTGATGATCAACAGAAGGCAAACAGCCACCAGTGTAAACAACCATCAAGGATATCTATAGGGAAGCATTTGTTTGTTCCCTTAAAATTCTGTCCTCTTGTAACACTATTTCAAACACATGTACATAAGACTGAAAAGACTACAAAGTCTGGAGGAGACAAATAATTCACTGCATCAGTTGTCCTTGAACAAGAAAGCCATTTGTCTCTAATTGTACACAAGATTCATAGCATATTGTAGATTGAAAAGAGGATAAAGTCTGCAGCGCTGTGCAAATAATTCTGCCCTACGATTTACCTGGTCAACAAATGACGTGCATTATGGCTCCTGCAAAGAAGCTAAATTAACCTAAGAGGGTAATAACTGCTTCAGATATATAAGATGTTTGAGCAGAATAATGCCATGCTTGTTAGTGAGGCTCAGGAAGAAGATGGCTGTGACTGCTGTGTTCCAATCAAATCAAAAAGACAGAGTGACCTTGGAGAGGCACAGAGAGGATATATTTTTAGCCATCCATTCTCACAGGGATGCTCTTTTTCCTGTCTTCATTTTTTTTTTTCTCCAACGCTGGCCGCCTGGCTGTCTGGCTTCTACAGGGACGCCTGTTTACAGAACAGAGCTCATGAGACAATCAGGCCTCTCAGCTGAGGGAGCAGAGAGGCTGGATTGACTGGTTCACATCATTCGCTTTTTGACAAGTCTTTTTTTCAAGCTGTGTCAATAAAAGGTTGTTCTTTGCACACTGGGTGCAGGAAAGAGAGCTTGACTCAACTACTGAAATCAGGTCTCCAAGGTGTTTGGGGAGCTGTTGGATGAAAATTTTTTTTCTCTTTTAGTTTGATTGTTGCTCTAGTGAATCCGCTCTAGTGCAAATAACATGGTCATGTGATTGTTGGAGAAAGAAAGCTGGTTTGCCTCAAGACAGTGGTAGGTGCTACTAGCACTGCCAGCCCCCAGCCCAAACATCATTTTTGTTCATGTTCTGTTGTTGAAATCAGTCCAAAGAAAAACAATTTGTAGTCAGCTGACCATCCACCCATCGACCCATTTTACACCGCTTATCCAGAGCCAAGTCACGGTGGCAACAGGCTAAGTAAGGTGGTCACGTCCTTTACCCCAGCAACCTCTCTCAGCTCATCCTGGGAGAGCCAGATGAGATATATAATCTCTCCAGTGTTTTCTTCCACTTGGACGTGCCCGGAAAACCTCCAAAGTGAGGCACCTAGGAGGCATCCTGATCAGATGCACAAACCACCTCAAATGGCTGCTTTCGACATGAAGGAGCAACGACTCTTAATCTAATCTCCCTCTGGATGTCTGAGCTACTTACCCTATCCTATCTCTGAGTCCAGGCACCCTACGGATGATACTCATTTTGGCCACCTGTATCCGCAACCTCATTCTTTCAATTCAATTCAATTCAATTTTATTTATATAGCACCTTATCATAACAAAGTTATCTCAGGGCTCTATCGCATGGAGCAGGTCCAGACTGACTTCCACACAAAGACCCAACGTTCCCACCATGAGCAGCACTAGGCGACTATGGCAAGGAAAAACTCCCTAGAAACCTGGAGCAGAACCAGGTCATACAGGCTGAACCAAGGCAAACAACAAAGGAACAAATGATAAGTTTCCAGGGCATGACATTATACTGTAGAGAGTGGATCCCAAATAATTTAGAAAGAGAGGCAGCTCTCTCTTCCAGGATTCATGGTAAACATCTAAATGTGTATGACTCACTAACCTGGACTGACGAAGCCGACAGAGCCTTTACTGACTTAAAGTCTCACTCCAAGCTGCTCCCACGCTGGGACCCAAACCTGTCACATGACATCTGTCCTGACACGAAGCCATGGAGGTAAGCAAAGACCTCTGACTTACA
>JAVQJL010050627.1:0-40927 GCA_036024295.1 Nannoperca obscura
TACTTTGACGTGCGTGTTAAGACGTTAAAAATGAACGTGTTAAGACGTTAAAAATGAACGTGTTAAGACGTAAATAATTGGGTGCTACCACTTCATCAGTTTTCTGAGGGGAATTCCTACGTACAATCCCTGCAACTTAGACAATAGACTTCCTACATGTCCCCCGCACAAAGGACCGTCCCAAATAGTGAAACACAGTTGCGTGCAAGACAGGTGACAGGTACCCATAGGAAACAGGAAACAGGAAACAGGGCAAAGTAAAGCCCGCAGCCCCTACTTACAAAGAGGGGAGGGTATGTTGATGCCTACCAATAAGAGGGGAGGGTATGTTGATACCAACCAATAAGATGGAAGCCTTAAGGTCCAAACGTGTTAAGACGTTCATTTTTAACGTCTTAACACGCACGTCAAAGTAGAGGTTTTGGTCCATTTGGCCTTCCATAGCGAGGTGACGTCACAGGACGCGTTACAAACATCACATCGTGTGATGCACAGAAGTACAGCCACAGGACAAATCTACCAGACACTCAGAGTGTTATTATGTTTAAACATACAGCAAAGCAGTACCTGCTACCTGTCTGTGTGTCACTCAGGGATTAATTAACCCACAGTCGCCCCAGAGCAGTTCAATGCTCAACTTGTTCTGTTTCTCTACTGATCGACTTCTCTTCTCTCAACAACCTCAGATATTTTGGTCTTTCTAGTTTCATATCTTATGAAACATCTGGGACTGGTCGAGTCAGTAAACTTGAACTCGACTATCTGGAGTTTTACTGGTTTTAAGATATCTGCTGATTCAGAGTGACACTTTTACTTTCGTCAGTGTACAACAGCACCTGTGAGCAGGTTTAACATAAAAGGTGATCATTGTTTTGGGGATTATGACTCCGTCTTGTTGATTTGTTTGTGTAGGTGTTGTTTTTTAAGGCGTGAGGATGTCAGTGAGTGTGTACGTTGATGCAGTGGGACTTCTACACTGATGTGCTTTGAACTGCTTTGTCTGGGCAGGATTTCCAGCTCCTTCTGATAAGATTTCCAGCTCTGATTTATATTTTTGAAACTGCTCTCAGCACCGTAAGGTCATCCCGCTTCACTTCAGCTGTCTCCTGCGGTGACCTCGTCTCCGTATTCAGATTTCTGGCTTTTTGATTCTCTCCATAATGGTGGAGTGATGGTGGTGGTCAGCGGGTTCACGGTTGTACAGTCACACATTTGACAGCTGAAATGAGATCATTTAACTGAGCTGAATCGCAAAGCTTGTTTGACATTTTTAGAATACTTTCTAAGGCCACCAGAAAGGGCCAAAAGGGTAAGTCAGACTGATTATGGCCTCTGGCTGAAAGTCTGCTGTCAATACTGCCTTGTAACAATTTAATGGAGATGTAGAATTTTTGTAAAACTAGCAATCAATCCTGTCCCGGCGTCGTTTTGTGCCAGAAAGTGGCTCTGCAAGAATGAATCTACGTTTCCTGCAAAACAGGTGGTGCTGGAGTCTCAGCCATGAAACGAGACTTAATTAACGATGTTCATTGTACAATGTATTTATATATTCTGCTCCTGCCTCCCGTCTGACTGTAAACCATGCTGGAACTTATTGAACTGGACGTTCAGTGCCAGCGTAGGAATTACTGTGGCCTTAATGTAGTGAGGTGGAGAGTGCAGGCGTGGAAGTCGGGGCGTGTGGGCGTCTGTGTCTGGGCTCAGTCCTGTAGTGAATCATCAACAGGAACAACGTTTTAATCCATCCTAACTATTCCTGCGCCACATCCCCTAATTCCCGAACTGGAGCTGCCTCGCATGGATGTTGTACAAGGTGATAATTGCAGGCATTGGGCGTAAAAAATGTCATTGAACGCATCCCAGGGTTCTGCAGAATGGTCCGATGTCGGGGTTCTTGTCTGGTGATGTTTGTGCTCCAGCAGAGGTTAATACGATCCGAGCCTCTTCCATGTTGGAAGCACTTTAAAGACAGTTGGGTCAGTGTTGTGGGTGTATTTAAGTCTCCATGTGAGAACTCTGCACGGATTAACCAGCAATTCCACTGACATTCTGCTCTAAGATTTGTCTGATCGTGGCCTTTCAGTCCCACCACTTCCAATATGATGGAGGTGAAGACTTTGTATTTAATGTGCTTCATGTTATCGAAAAGACAAAGGATCTTTACTCTCCCAGTGGGATTTAAGGTTTGCAAAATTAGCAGCTTTAACCTAAAAGAATGTGCTTTTATAGTCACTTGTTCAAATGACTTTAGTGCTTTTTCCTCGAGTCAGGGGGAAAATGAATCTACTGGAAATAAACACAACCTAACTTAATCCAATCAAAAACCGCTGCAATTGGGTTTGAAGGAGTGTTTGCATACTTTAAACGTGACGTACTGAACAGAATCCAAAGCAAAAGCACCAAACAGGGAACAAATGGAGGGTTGATGGAATCCGGCTTTGTTGTCCTCCCCCTGCATGTTTGCATCAGATGAGTCCTTCATTCAGCTTTTTAGTCCTTTTATTAATACAGAATACTTGTTCTGATTCATGGATTCCTTCTCTGCCTACTTCAATTATCTTCTGATAATTCTATTGGCCGCTTTAGTCTCTGACACACTGCAGCACGATGTCACATGAGACGGGGCAGCACCAGAGGATCATTTCCTCTCCAAAAGATCCTGAGTGAACGGAGGAACTGTGTGTTCCCTCTTCTGTCCTCTCTTCTCCTTTAGCCTTTGCTCCAGTAGCACAGAGACCAGGGAGCGAGCGAGCGAGAGAGAGAGAGAGAGAGAGAGAGAGAGAGAGAAACGTGCCCTCAGACTGGGAAGTGTGTGTTTGTGTGTTTGAGTGAGTTTTCGGACACGGTATCTGCACCGAAGTGGACTCGCTCTGATTCTAAAATCGTTCCAAATGCGAGCTGATTCATCCGTTGCCCATTTCTTCCCCCTTAATGATGTCTGAATTAGTTTCTCTGGCGCTCTGTGCTTCGACTGCTCTGACAGTAATGACGGACGAGGAGAAAGGGCTGGATTCTCAGCACTTTTATCCGCCTGCTGCTGCTGCTGCTTTGCCTCCAGTAATAGACTGAATATTCAGCTGCATGTGCTCCGAGGTGAAGCACAAGTAAAGTGAAGAGGGACTTTGTGACCTAGGTGCTCCCCCAGGTGCTTGTCATCTCCCACCTGGTTACTAATATAACTCCCTCCTCACTGAAGCCCCTGAATCTGCCACCAGAGCTGTGTAGCTTGTCCAGAATGTGGGCGTGAATATTCAAGCACAAACATGAGTTAAAGGGGGGGCAGGCACTATTTGTTTTGGCGTCATTGGTCAAAAAATCCATAATAATCATTCAGCATATTGATTACATGGTCTGAGAGCGGACCTCTAGCTCAGCCCCTCGTCCTGGTTCTGTTTTCAGGCTTCAGAGAATCACGCGGGTGACGGGAGACGTTAGCCAATCACAGGTTATTGCAGAGAGATGGTGCGTTCCTATTGGCTGTTGCACGTCCCGTCAGATGGTAAAAATCCTGCGACTGTAACCGGCGTTTGCCTGCAGCGGCTTTCAGTACAAAACAACACGTCCCGGCTCCACGCGAGCTTCAGGCTCATTATGTTGGATGTCGTGGCGCTCATAACGACGAGTCGCTCGAGACTCAAGCGGCTCCTTCTGCTGCCAGTGGAAGCTGTGGGTTTGGTGGGAGGGGCTTAGTGGAGTGACACGAGGCAGCGGAGAGAGAGAGGCGGAAGGTTTTGCACAGGTTGCACACATTTTGCCTCCCGCAGCTTTAATCAAATGAATAATAATGTTGCTCTGTGTCTGATGATAGCGCCATCATAACAAAGTTATCTTTTTTGGATGGAGCAGGTCGAGACCGACTATATTTATAGAGACGCAACAGTCGCACCATGAGCAGCACCAGGAGACTAGAGGCAAGAACAAACTCCCTTTAACAGGTAGAAACCTGGAGCAGAACCAGGCTGTAGGTGGGCGTCACCTGCCTCCACCATGTTAGCTATAACATCTGTGTAAGGCAGCGAAATGTCGGTGATACGTCAGTGATACGTCGGCGATACGTCGGTGATACGCCAGTGATATGTCGCCGATATTTCGCTGTATTTTTTACATAGAGTAATTGTGCAGTTCTTCAGCCCCTCAATGACCAAAACATTAACTAATGCAGCTTCTTTGTAAAATATAAAACCATCGACGACCAACAGATTCATAAAACACTGAGCTTGGAAATCCCACGTATCAAACAAAAAAAGCTTTACAACCTTCGATTCCTAAAACATGTTAACTAAAACTCATCAAACGTGTGTCTCACACACTTCTATATATGGAGGCTATCATTAAAGAAAGGATCTGTGTGGTTTCAGATCATTTATCACTCACACTAGAAGGAAAGATCCAGTGTAAGACAATCCCGAGTTACATCACCTCCTTCCCTCACAACTGCTTCCAACAGGGGTCTTTGAGCTTTTGCCGGATTTTAATTGTGATTGGGATCCGCAGAGTAGAGCAGTGTGGGAGTGAGGAGGAGCGGCAGGAGAGGTTACCTTGAACTCTTGTACCTTCAGTCCTGTGGAAATCCTTCCCTTGTCTGGGAAATTTAGGGCTTTTTCTAAATTCTCTGGCAGGACACGGGCTGCTCTCCGTCCTTGACCAAAAGACACAAAAACCTCTGACGGCAGTTTTTTTTTTAAAAACTCCCTCTTTAATGAGGATTCAGGCTCCATGACAGAAACTTCACACTTTAGGCAGTTAGTGGGGGGGGGCTCTGTTTCAGACTCTCGTCCTGAGGTGAAGATAAGGACGGCGATATTCTATATTAGAAACTCATTAATGAGACACTTCTTCACCATGAACACACACACTAGAGTTTACTTGGACTCAATCCCACACACACCGTCCAGCTGCCCCACACACTCTATATTAGAGCACCAAATGTGGATTCATCCGCCGCTGGAAATAGTCCCCAACAAAATGCACTGAGAACTACAGGGCCCAGTTATTTTAGGAAATTGCCAATGAGATAAAAATAGACTGAGAACAGACTTATCGTTGGACAAATCCTCTTTGTATCACCTGTTCATATTGAAGGGATGCTTTGTGAGATAAAATAGATCCGAGGAGAACGAGTACAGGAGAGTTTCTTCTCCATGAACTAATCTCACTCAAAATATACTGAAGGAAATGTTAACTCTAAAGCTGACCTCTTAATTGAAGGTTGCTGCAGAGCTTAAGAAGAGTCTTAAGTGAAACTCGTAGTAGTTTATATAAATTCTATTAATCCAGGAAAGATCTTGTGCATTTTGTCGAGTCGCTGTCACAGCTCTTCAGACATGGTTCATACTGTCATTCGTTTCAAGCAGTATCGGCTCACGGCAAGGTGCGTTTCCATGGTAATGTTTAGAGTTACAAAACACCGTTAGGGAGATACACTTATTTGCTTTCTTGCAGATTGATAGATGAGAAGATCTCAGTTAAATATGAAGCTACAGCCACGCGACGGTTAGCTTAGCTTTAAACACAGATATATTTGGCCACACACACACACACACACACACACACACCTGCACACTTTTATCCAAACGCACAGGAAGACTGAGAGACAAACAGAAACTGGTTGATCCAGTCCACCTTCCATGTATGTTGTTTACTGGTATCTGCGCATCATCTGCTTGTTGCTATGGGACTTTTAGCTCTCGCCCCTCGCTCGCCCCCTCGCTCGCCCACACTGAAGCCAACAAGCACAAACAAACACACAGAGACGGCAGGAGCAAGGCAACACAAATAAGGTTAGGAGGGAAGGGACGGCTGCATTAGGATTGCCATCAAAGGCCTCAAACTGGTGTGTGCTGGGTAATGGATGGACACGTTTTTAATCCGCTTTGAATTAGCCATGTAATCTGGGTGCACATTCAGTGGAGCTGATGTTTTTATTTTCCTTTCCCTGTGAGCAGTTTCTGAGGCCAAGTAATAAAGATATCACACATCACCTGCAGTTTGTTACCTGTTTTAAATTAGAGGTAAGGACTCTAACTTTGCACTAAGGTGAGTTAAAGAAATTCAGATCAGTCAGATCTGCCTGCCTCATCTAAACCAAACCTCATCCTCTGACGTCTCACGACAGGAACATCACGGTCCACTGTAGCAGCCAGCTGTTGGCCCTGAACCAAGCCAAGCCCAGAAACCACGAGGGCTGTCTTACATAACCAAGATCTGATAAATCCCTGATCATCAGGTCTGACCTCTCACACGGACCAAACCGGTGAGTCTCACACCGAACAGGCCCAAGTCTTCGTCATTGCTGCACTGTTCGCAGCACTCTGCTGCCATGGAGACATGGAGGTTGTTTACCCAACCCGGACTTCAGGCGTGGAGGAAAGTGAACCGATTAAACCGGTGCTTTTCCACTGCATGAAAATAGCTTTCTGTGTTCATATCGTATGTTTTTATCATGTTTTAAATCTCATCTCTAAACGTGATATAATCCACCTCTTCAAGGCATTTACCTGATGCTGTAATTCAGACAGCGTTTGGATCCGTGCATCAGAACATGTTTCATCAGGAGTTCTGCCTTTATGTCTTGAAAAAGGGGAAAATGTTTGCGTAGTTACTGTTATCTTGGTGAAATTGAGAGTGAATTACACATTTTATTTAGTCTTTTTTGCAAAAGCTTGTGTTAAAATGTTTAAAAATAGCCACTCTGCTGGCAGTTTGCACATATAAATATAATATATATATATATATATATATATATATATATATTTATATAACTCTGCAGGTGCTACTTGGACAGTGCCATAACTCCGAAATACTCCTAAATACTTTCTCAAACACATCACAAATACGGCAGCATGTATTTCTGTCAGTGTATGATATGTTAAAAGAAAGTTCTAGGAAAGTAGAGACAGTGAGTACAGATGGAAACTATTATTTTAAGTTTACGGCTCTGATCAGATTGTAACATTTTTAGTGCAAATTAGCATTTGCCGCCTAATATGTGGTAACAAAGATAATGATATCACAAAATAACAGACAAGAGGAAGTTGGCGGTGGTTCCTCTGCATGCTGCTTTCTGAATCAGAGGCCGGAGGGAACATGACGTCCCGTCAGAGAGAACAGTCCACCTTAATAGTGCTTTAAAGGACCTCTTCATGCAGCTTCTGTGCAGCAGTCAAATCAAGTGTCTTCCTGCTGCCACCAAACAGGAGTCAGTGCATTAAAGCTGCATTTACTAATGTTTCTGGCCTCTAGGGGGCAGAAGAACTCAACAACAGGCTGACATTGCCTTGCTAACACGTAAAGCAGCTGGCTTCTTACACATCTCAGAGCTGCATTTGCATGTATTTGAAGTCTTCTACCTAGAAACCAGATTTATTTTTGTTTCCACGATGTTTAAGTAATCAGACTACTGCAGAAAGCTGATGTACCCCAGTTAGACAAACAAGATATGGTCGGATGATTTAACTTTACCCACAAGATCCCATCCCCCTTTAACAATCACCCCTCTCAAACGGTGGATCCCTCACTGGCTTCCCAGCGTACAACCAAACTGAAGGCAGTGCAGACACTACTTCCACGTCTTCTTGCTATGTGGAGGTGGCTTGAGTGTACAAGCATGAGTTTATTATGTTTTATTTAAAGAGTGCAAATGTTTTCTCAGACACACTAAGATGAAAAGTCTGAATTAAACGTTCGACACTGAGAGCACATCTTCTCTTCAATCTGCTGAGTCACCAAGAAGCTCCCTGTGTTTGCTGAATGTCACTGGGTTTTTTGCTATGAAAGCCTTGAGTGGTAATTTATGGTTGAGTGTTCTCACCCAAGAACACGGGGTAACACGCAGTTCCACCAATTGAATCTGAAGGTCCAGTATATTAAATATTATCATTAAAACCTTGGGCGGGCTTTCCAGTGATGCCCACATCCAATAAAAGGACTCATATCTAAATGACATTGAAGAGAGTGCAAGATTATAAGGACATGATGGAGCCAAAGAGGCACAGATGTTCCAGACATGAATAGTCTCTGTTAACGCAAAGTCAATTCATTTTATTCATTTGTTACAAATTAGAGGCCTATGAGAAAACAAACAGCGTATATACTTATACAAACCACTTATTGGTCATAATCCTTTAATGTACAAGCAAACTGTGTGTGCAAAAGGACGTTGGTGTGTATGCAGGGATGGATGATGGTGACACTAACACCTGTATATTCACCTGACAGCTCGTGTGTCCAGTCTCATGTGTTTTGGGAGATTTCTGTTACTTCAAGACCTTTCAGTGCTTCAACATCAGCTAAAAAACTTCAAACTAAACTTTCAGCTGCGTTCACTGACTACTCTGCGATTGAACAGTTTATCAGACACTTCCTAACAAACTGTTTCAGTGCTTCCACTGCAACATCTCACACGCAAACAGTTTACATTTGACACCATTTCACTTGGTTCAATGGTTTGAACATGCACTTATCAGTTTAAGCAAGCACACTCAGAGAGCTCCTATGTGTTTTTGTCTTTTTCACTCTTTACAAATAATCATTACATTTGGTATCAAACGTCAGCTTTGTCCCCGATGCTGTAACTTTTCTTATTTCTTTGATCTGCAGTAGTTGAGTGACTGAACTTTGGAGATTTTCAGAACAGCTTATCTGCTTCATCTCCGCAGATAAACTCAGCAAACCATTTAGTCTCATTAACTCTGGGACTGATACAGTAAACACAGTTTTATTACAGCACACAGCTGAAACCGGAGAGCTGCGTTTGCTCACTTTTAATAACCGCTCTCTTAAAATCCAGAGGGCTTTATAAGAGAAACAGGGAGAGGTGACAGTTGAATACTCATGCAAGCAATTCAGACGTCTCCTTTGAAGAGATCTAATACCCTTCATTTGACTGTGGCTTTACTGGTGAACCTAGTGTCAAAAAGGTAGAGTTTCCCTTTTTTCTATATATCTATCTATCAGCCTTTTTATTAGACACTTCTTTTTTTCTTCAGTCTGAACCGACAGACACTTTAATGCACCGTGCAGGCTCCTTCGTGCCTCACGAAAGCAATGACACTATTCAGCTCTGACCTTTTTTTCTCTGTTGGCACTGCACTATCTCTGACAATGGAACAGGAGGGGGTTAATATAAGTTTGGCGGCAGGAAAAGTATATTCGGAAAGGTTCCAACTCTATCTTTTTCTGTCTCTTCATTGTTCTCTCGTTGCACAAAAGAAGCCTTTCAGTGTCCAGATGTGATGGAAATTGAAATCCAGAGTAAAATCAGGGAATAGTGTGCAACACAAAGGAGGAGGCCGTTCAATCGGGGAAAAGTCCCGCTTGCTCTTTCTGCTTTCGATGGAAATGAGACGACACCAGGCACGGTGATGTCCGGGGTTGCCTGTTTCACATTACGCTGACATGTGATAAGTATGGACATCACAACATCCAGTATTATTAAAAAGAAGTGTACGTCTGTGCACACATGCGTGGTGCAGAGAAACTGCAGGACTTCACCAGATAAACAATCGTTTGTTTAAAGCTACACTATCATATTGAATATTTCTATTAACAAAAGATGAAATGACTACATGTAATGTGGGAGTGAATTATCACCCAGTCTGCACTTCACCTGTAACTTAAATACTGCAGACGACAATTTCCCCATTTCCTTTGTTCAAATATTTAACTTTCTCTTTCATTATCGGCAAGTTAAACATGCAAATTAAACACAAGATCAGAGACTTCAGTCAGCCCTCGTCCAGGTCACACTTCTTTAAAAGGTAGTAGGTTTACCTTAAGACTGCTGTGTGTGTGTGTGTGTGTGTGTGTGTGTGTGTGTGTCCTCCAGCGTTGACACCACCCAGACAAAGTGATAATCATACTGAAGATCATCCGTCTTGTCACACCTCCGCTCTCTGAATCTGTGCGTGGCTGGAGTTTGGTGTGCAGGAGAGAAAGGTGGATGTGAGACGGCTTAATGGTGCCATCTGTTGAGAGGGAACGTCACAGCTGTTCCGCTCCATCTCAACTTTTAAAATCTGGTTTTTTTGTGTTTGATTTGAACAACAGGCTCCGTGTGATTGTGAGAGTTTGAAACTATTTAACAGTAGTTTCACAAAGTCTCAAGACGAGGTGGACTTTCAGGTGACTCTGCTTGAAGTTGTGCGTGTTGTGATGTTGTGAGTCCTGGTGAATAAGAAACGCGTATTACTGACGTCTTTATGGTGGTTTGTCTCTTTAAAATACTGCTGACAAGTTAATGCATCAACAAATAATATAAAGAAATAAAATATATCCTCAAATCGTTCCTGTGAGAGACGAAGAGACTGGCTCTGGTTCTGGCTCTGGTTCTGTACTGACTCTGGCTCTGGCTCTGGTTCTGGTTCTGGCTCTGGTTCTGGCTCTGGCTCTGGTTCTGTACTGACTCTGGCTCTGGTTCTGGCTCTGGCTCTGGCTCTGGCTCTGGTTCTGGCTCTGGTTCTGTACTGGCTCTGGCTCTGTACTGACTCTGGTTCTGGCTCTGGCTCTGGTTCTGGCTCTGGTTCTGTACTGGTTCTGGCTCTGGCTCTGGTTCTGGTCTCCCAGTGCCTGCTCTGTATGAAAGCGACTTTGTGATGACACATAAATGAAAGTGGATTAACTGTGAAACCTTGTCGCTGTCTGACGCTTCAGAATCAAACTACTGAAAAATGATCATTTGAAATCTCCCCCTTTTTTCTTTCTTTCTATTTTTCTGACTGAAAGGACGAGAAATCAAAGTCCACTCCATTTAAAGTGACAACCACACTTGAAAAATGAGTGATTGCGTTCAATTGAAACAAATTGTGGAGAATGTGGGAGGATGGAGGGTAACTTAACTCAGAGCTTGACATAATGATAACACCTCCGGACTGGATTCTGTGTTTTTCAGAGACAGAAAATGATGAACATAAAATAATATCATTTCTTCATCTCTAAAATGACATTCAGAATATATTGTTTTTTACATTTCCTGAGGGCTCCACACCTTCATGTACCTGCTGCATCCTTTTCTTTCCCTCCACTCTCGGTGAGTGCAGAGCACTGGTTGTTCCCAGCTGTGCACACGCTGCTTTCTAGGAATCTGCTCTCAGTGCTTCCCAGAATCTGTCTGGAGCTTTATTGCCTCCCACAAACATCCACCTGGCTGATGCAAGCTGCTGTTATCTGAATGAATCACACCGCCCTCCCCAAAATGTGTAGGTGTGAGCAGCTCATTACCACCCACATGTAGGTTTATTGTGAGGCGCCGCCCTCTAGTGGTCGTAGTAATCATGACGGGAGAAAAGCAGGAAGTCAGTTAAGGTCAGTTTGTCAACATTGACTTATTTTAACTTACGTCAGATCGTTAAGTTACGTTACGTCTCGTGATTTAACTTACGTTCACCATGTTGGTGCTTAAACCCAAACCAGCCGTGACGCTTTCTCAGCGTTAACCACATGTTTATTAGTGTTACCATGACAACGAGGGGATGAGGAGGTGTTGCGATTATTTGTCGTTAGTCGTTGAGATCCGGCGCAGAATGATACTTCATCACCATGAACACACACACACACACACGCGCTCTGTCCTGCTGCCTCAAATACTCACTAGAGCACCAAATGTGGATTCATCCGCCGCTGAAAATAGTCCCCAACAAATGTCCTTGCGCCAAACTGCAGAGAGCAGCTGTTTTAGGAAATGACTGAACCTTTTCAAATATATAATTAAACGATATATTTGTATAACACTAACCGTCTTCAGTAGGAACCAATGAGCTTCGGGCTGCGAGCCACAGACAGGAAGTCAGAGTAACACGTTGTTGGTTTTGGTCTCTTTATCGTATTATGAACATACAGGTTGTAAAAGTTGATTTGACCTTTGCTTGTGAGGCTACAGGCTAATGATCTTGCAGAGATCCTGCGCACCAGAGCAGTATTCTATGTATGAAACTCATCAATTAAGTCGTTAACAAACTCAATTCACCCAAAATCTTGCTTATTTGTCCACAAACGACATCATTATTCTGGCCACTCTTGAACTGTTCAGCATCATTTCACAGGAAAATGTGATATATTTGTAGATATATATTTCTCTTTGTCATTATGGCTTTGTTATTTCTCATTATATTTATATTTGTAGAAATAATGTGGATGCTAAACTAAACTAAACTTAACCACCAAAATCCACCAGAATCTGAGTTCATTTCACGTTTGAATATTTTCAAATCGCAGCAGGAATTTAAGCAAACTGTAACTTTTAATTATTCCAAGCAGTCAAATTAAACCAAACAGGAATATCTTTCTTGTTTGATCTGTGGCTTTCAGTTTTTTTTAATAACGTTTTTAATAATGTTAAAGGTGAATTAAAACTTTGTTTAAGCTGTCGCAGTTTTAGGAGAAAAACTCATTACAGTTTCATCAAAATCCTGTTTCTATGACAACGTGTTCCACCTTGTGTGTGCATTTGTCTACTTGCTGAACGTTCGCAATCAGCAGCGGGCAACGCTACAACTTTCCTCTTTGAAATCAGTACATTTGATTTATTTTGTAGTTAGGATTGTTTATAAAAGGTTTTTGAATCTAAATCACAATCTGGAAGTCAAGTGTCACCTGACCATCAAAACTTCAGCCACTGAATCTGAACCTGCTTTCACTCTGCAACACATCGATGAACTGATCTGTTAAAACACAGGCGAGAAAGGAAAAACAACTCAACCTGGACATGATTAAAAACAGAATAGTGAGAACTGATGCAGTTGTCATCAGCAGCCGTCCCTTGTGGAGGTCAGGCTGCAAAAACACTGGATCCTACGTTTCCCACAATGCAGCACGGTAGCATCTGGTAAATGTCCACATCTTGCAAACTCCACTCTGTCAGTTTATAACTCGTGTTCTTTTGGACATGTGTTAAACTGTAGAGACTAAATCATTAACATCAGTTCCAGAGTTCTGAATTTATTGTTTCACTTGGTTTTCATTCGAAAAATTAAAAAGTATTTTTTGATACTTTTTCATATCTTATTGTCACTTTTCTATATTTATATTTCTGCTTGTTGACTCACAGAACTTGCTTTATCTCTTTTACATTTTCTACTTACTATGTCTGTTGTTATGCACCAAAATACCAAAGCAAACTCCTTGTATGTGTAAACCCACTTCAGTAATCCTGATTCTGATTCTGATTCAAAAAGGCTCACACCTACTGAGGTGCAATGTACTGACCTAAACACAACACTAGAGCGCGGTGTTGCCTCACATATATCACCTGGACTCTGGAGCAGCGCCTGCCGGGAACATTTCCCAGCCTGTTCTGTGATTCTCTGTGAACCAGCGACCATAAACACACAGACACCTGCTGAACATGTGGCTGACAGAAATATGCAGGACATTAAAAGCTCATGTCAAAGGCTTAATAAAGGTTTGTTTCAATATATGAAACCAGTGCCAGTGCCGACTCATCCTCCTCTCACCGCAACACATATCCAACGCACCCTTTTAAACACAATGCTGCTTATGCTGCTCAGGTGTGTTTGTATCAGTTACCACACAGTTAAAAAGGGAAGTGTATTACTCACCAGACATGCACAAGAAACTGTTGTAATTGATTTTAAAGGTAGAAGTCTCTTCTGAGGGAAGTGATGTCAGCATCCACTGAACTCCTGGGTGGAAGCAGTGTGATGTGTGAAAGCAGCACAGGAAGTATTACACTTCTAAATATCAGAGTCAAGAAGTAACCATGTAAACAGGAGAGACGGCAGCTGGCGTCCCATCTCCCACCAGCAGTTTACTTTCATCTTAACCGCCACGACGAGCTTCCCAATCTGAACCAAGCAGTTGCGGTTTTATTGGAATTAAAAGGAGTGAGGTGTGCAGCTCTATTGCACTCGTTACCTAAACTTAACCAGCGGCAGAACAGATTTCATGTCAAGGCTTTTGCTCGTTAGATCTGACAGCTTGTAACACACTGCATGGGTACATCATACCAGAGGAGCTTTGGAGGCCACTGTTTCCTCCTCCTCGTGAATCAGAGCAGTCAGCACCGCGGCTGCAGCCCTCCATGAAGCTGTGAGCAGCACCACTGCAGATGAAGCGACACGTGCGCTGCACGAGGACGTGTGCCACAGAGAAGATGTTACACATTGAAGTGGACGTTTGCC
Source organism: Nannoperca obscura (assembly GCA_036024295.1). Lineage (NCBI taxonomy): Eukaryota > Metazoa > Chordata > Actinopteri > Centrarchiformes > Percichthyidae > Nannoperca > Nannoperca obscura. Next base: position 14,136 of record JAVQJL010050627.1, read on the forward strand.
ACAGAGCACCGGGGGGACCGGAAACACTGTGCAACACGCTGATGTGGCACGTTTACACTTTCACAATCCAGTTTATCTTCAACATCATGGCGTCCATGGCACAGCTGAATCCTCCTCCTCCTCCTCCTCCTCTGGCAGGAAATGGAGGAGAGAGGGTGAAACTGGAATCTGAGATACTCTGGATCCTTCCACAAGAGTTTCAGAGGGGATCCTGTGTCGACCCGGCCTATTTTAATGACAGCATGCAGTGTTTTGTGTGTTGTGTACATATCTGTCCTAATAATTCTCTATAAACGGATTTGATTTTAAAGACCATTTGCAGCAATGTTTTTATTAGTTTTATTTGAGGGCCTCCCTCCTCAGTTTGTGTAATCTGAAGCGTTGTCTTTAACTAGTTTGACTCCTAATTCATTCAGAAGGTTTTGGAGGAAAGAACCCTCCTTCAGTTTGGAGATCGTCCCCTGTTTGCAGCTTAATGTAGTTTCAATGACAAACGATTTAGAAAGTCTTCTGACACGTGATATCTTGTTAAAGATATGGGTTGTGTTTTTCCCTTTTTATTGCCTGTTTTATTTATTACATGCGGTCTGACTTGAGTCTCTTTATTTATGTGTCTCTGTGCATGAGGCCCGCTCTAGTTTCCCCTCTGGAGAGTAACCCATTACAGAATATTCATTGCAACAGGACCTCCATTAGTGCAAGCTGAAAGCAGAAAATACAGCTTTTCGATGTGTTAAGGCCTAAAATCCTGATGAAATGAGTTCCGTCTGATCTGATCTAACACTTCTGGTTGTATTTAGTTGAAAACAGTAAAAAACAATGAGCCTGAGCGTGAAGTTTTATAAAGCAAACAACTGAAATTGAGTGTGTTTTTTAAATGAAAACTGCTTTTTGTTTTCAGTTGCAGCTACAATTGTAGGTTAACGGACTCAGCAGATATTTCAGAATAGAACATAAGAAAAAAAGCAAACAGAGCTGATTATGTGGGGAAGTGACACCCGCTCCTCGTCCAAACGTAATGTGCCACCAGCTGAGAGCTCCATTAAGCTAATTGCCTTTGCAACTGGGAGGTAGTGGCACTCTGCTCTCGCTCCGAACGCCAGGCCCTGGACCAGATCCTGCACTGGCGTTCTCAACCGGCGTCCCTCGAGTGGCACCCGTCGACAATTCAGCCCTCTCAAATCCAAAAAGTGCCCCCCCCACCCCACCTCTCGGTCTATGCGGCTAATTGCACGGCTCATTGTGGCGGTGGGCACGGCTGAAACTGCTCACGCTCACATTGTTTTCACATTTCCATGTTTTGTTGCCATGGCAGGGGGAGGCATGGAAACGTGGGGGTTAGGCCCGGGCCCATATATTTTCAATAGGAGCTTGGCACCAGCCGGGCTGAAATGTAACCACGCTTCTTATTCCTATTGCCCTCCCCTCCCTCCTCTCTGTTCAACCACTTCAATTACACAGAGGGACGTACATGTGACAGTGGTAGGATTACACAACGGGGGGTGGGGGCGGGGGGCAGGGGCAGGAGTGGGGGTTGGGGGTGTCCAAATGTAGCCAGAGGCAGGAAAAACAGTCCCTCTCCTCTGCTATGTTATTTGTTGGTGTCATGGGCTCTTCCAGCCATAATGACATGTTACAGAACCACCATGCTGCGTGCCAGCGTACACTGTACACTGATCCAGACCTGAATAGAAAATGAACACGCATGCACGCACGCACACACACACACACACACACACGCGCTGTGTTTTCAGGGTAACAGTCGAAACTGTTTGGAAACTAGTCGGATGGTCAGGAGTTAGGAAACTACTGCACGGTAAAAACGGGGCCAATATGTTCACGGCTGCACAATTTCACTCGTTCCAGTCACGCAGTAAAAGTTCATCACACCAACTGCTGCTGTGCTTGAATGGACACTGATGTGTTCCCCCCCCTTAGCATGAGCAGAGGATACTGTAAAATCAAATCAAATTTGGTTTCTCAATGCGAGATTTACAGTGATTGGCCGCTGACAAGCCCCCCAGAGCCACATGCATGCCCCTGCGACCTGAGCAGAGGGAGCGGATGGAGGCCGGTGAGGGAGTGGGTCCGGGGGTTCTGCAGCGGGGAGGTCACGGCACCACATCTCAACGCTGGTGAAGACACACCGCACAGGGGAGAGAGAGAGTGTGTGTGTGTGTGTGTGTGCAGTAATGCGGCTTCCCTCTGCAGCCGTGAGAGCAGCGGTTGGTTATATGACATCTTTCTAATCCGCGGTCACTTTGGCTCCACCGACCAATGGAAACACAGGGTGAGTGTGCTTGCTTGGCTGTACGGGTGTGTGTGGTGCCCGTGCGTGTCATTAAATTGTGAAAGAAAAGCTGCATGAGGCTGCTGGTCAGATTTGGCTCGTGCATTTCCTAAAACAAACTCAAGCTTTAACTGGAAGCAAAGCGGAACTGCATTTACATGGAGGATGACATTTTTTATTTGAAACTGGCTTGAGATGCTCTACTTTTCCTCTTTTTTCATTTCCACTCAACATAATGCCGAGGACTCGATCTAAAAAAGAAACATCCTAGTTTCAAAACAATCTTTAGGAGCTTAATGTACAGGTTTTAAACATCTGTCCTGAGTTTGACCAACTTAAACATATATTTCTTTAGATTTAAGTTTAAAAGTCCATTCTTGACTTTGGAAACCACAGGGTCCATTTAGTGGTGTTCCAGAGCTTCCCATCATGTCACATGATCTTCCTCAGCAGATGGAGGTCTGCCCAGGTGTTATGGACTTCTCAGAGCACATTTAAGGACACGCTGGCATTACAGATGGCTGGTGTGATAGAAAGCTCCAGAGCAGCTACTAAATGGACCATGTGGTGCTTTGTTTCTTTTTCTTTTCTTATATTTAACTTGCATATTAAACTTAACGTGATCCTCCAGGTTGCAGCCATCGTCTTGGATCAAAGATGCGGTTCACTTTGCTCACAGTACGCAGGCTTGGTTTGGTTTTCTTCAAATCCTTCCTGAAGTTCTGCTTGATTAAAGTTTGGGACTTTGTGTTTTTTGTTCCTCTGGCACGAGGCAGCGAGGGAGGATCACTCCACCTTCAGATCACGCCTTTCACCCAGCACAGCATCACATCCAGCACAGGTCTGCGCATTATCAGGGAAGACTCACACCCCTCCCCAACCTCGGGAATCATACTGAAGCAGGAGCAATCCAAAACCCCAGTCGTGCAATATAAATATGAAACTGTGTGAATTTCAATATCAAGTCCTAGTATTCAGTTTGAAGAGAAAAGCAGCACATCCTGACATTCATACATTTTTTTTGCTTGATTAATTTCTTTGTTATCAAAATTCATTTCAACACTTCTTGTGTTTCAGCACTGGTCTAGATATTTATTTGGTTTTATTTGAATAAATGCAAGAATTGATCTTGAGAAGGAACAACTGCACATTTCTCTATCTAATCTCCAGATTCGGATTCATTTTAAAAATGATATTCATAAGAATCTTACATAGAAGATACCAAAGATGGCAGATCATTGTGTCAAAGCATGTCTCCACCAGCTGCTACGAAGAAGAGACAGTGTTAGCACATGATTTAAGAGGAATGAAGTCCTTTGAATTGTCAGAAACATAAACATCTTGTTAAACTGACAAAATGCTGCCCGGTATCTCGAAATGATGATGATTTATTATTATTTCCAATGCTGTAGAGGAAGAACTTTGGCATTGGACATAAAATAATATTACAAATCACGCTGATGTTCTTGTCTGGTGACGGTCGACCGTCCCCACCAGCCAGCGTTCAGCCATGATGTCAGGGTCCTGACTTGGATGTGTCAGCAGTCTAACATAGGAGGCTTGTGCTGTGCATTCATTACACAGCAGTTAAAAGTCTGTAAGTTACTGTCATCTCACTGAATGTTCACGTGGAAGTGTAGAGACTCCTTAATTTAACTGGTGTGACTCAGAGCAGAACAATGATAAACAGTAAAACAGTAAACAACACTGTAAAAAGTGAAAAGGAATTTCAAAAGTCTCACTCTCTAAAGCCACGAAGCTGCCAAGTAGTGAAAGCTGACTGATGCAGGAGAGGTCTGATAAACACCAACGTCAATCCCCCCCCCAACATTTAAGTTTTATTAACAGTGGTGGTGGAAAAAGCAGATCTGACAGGCCTGGTGCCGCTGTGGGAGCCCAGAGTCTCCACATTGTCTTGCGTCTCGTCTCTCGCCTGTCGACTCTCTCTGACTGACTACATCATGTCTTGGCACGCAGATAAAAAAAAGCCACATGAGTGTAATTACTGCATCAGAGAAAAAGAAAAGATCAATAAATCAGGCCGGAATGAGTGTCGGCTCTGAAAGACGCTGGATGTGGTGAAGTTAGTTGTGAAAATGCTTTTAAAAGGCAATTTTATGCAGCACAGCGAAGTGTGTGTTTGTGTGTGTGTGTGGGGGGGGGGGGCATTACATTTTAAACACATTCAGTCATCCTGTCAGTGACTGCGACGCCCGAGAGCTCCAGTTCTTCCACGTCGCATGAAAAGACATGTTTCTCCCTGGAAGGCAGGACGGACAAGTTCTGCATGAAACGGGAAACTTTAATCTTTATTGATTGTGTTAAGTGCTCTTAACGGGGGTCTCCGGAGATGTTGTAATGATCTTCAGGGAGGTTGGTGGGCAGACAGAAACTATTCATTAGACCCTCTTTTCTTTGATAAATCTGTCAAAACTCTACACCCCCAACTTGTAATGTACACAAAGTGAAAGTTGTGCTACTGAAAAACTGTGTAACCTGGTACAACTCAACATGTAGAAAACTTAATGTGACGTCTTTGTTTTAATGCGACGTCTTTGTTTTAATGCGATGTCTTTGTTTTAATGCGATGTCTTTGTTTTAATGCGACGTCTTTGTTTTAATGCGACGTCTTTGTTTGCTGGATGATATTTTGAGGAGTGATCAGGACGCCCTGACCTTCGGCCCCGGGATGACGGTGAGGTTGGTGTTAGCAGGCAGCCTCCAGGAAGAAGAAGAACAACTGTGGAAACGGTCTTGTTTAACTGTTTAACCCCCCAATGCTGTAAAGGAGACTGAAGATGAGACAATGGGTTCGACTTTCAGAAGCATCTGCCCCCCTCCCCCACCCCGCCCTGCACACTCCCAGGACTCTGTGCTGCTGTCTGTCAGACTGCTGTCAGGTCAAACTAAACATCCAACACACATGCAGTCACACTCCCACAGTACAAATCACAGACATGGTATGTTTTCACTCACTTGTCTTCACATGGACACACGTTGTGATCCCCCCCCCGTGGTTCAGTGTCACCTGTTGAAGTCCCTCACACACACCTCTCAGCTTCAGCCAGGCAAACACAAAGACTGTCTGTCAGGTGGAAATGCCACCGAGAGCCAGGCGCTGCTGCCTGACGCAACCGGACACTTAGAGAAGGACAACCAGCTCGTGCTGAACGCTGCCGGTGCAACAAGTCCTCGTACCTGAAGGACAAACTGGGTCGACGGCCGGCGCCTGAATCAAAAATCCTGATTCAGTAATGACTCACATTTATTACCTGCCAAACGTACAAAAAGATCTGGAATCAGTTCAGTTGAACGTAATCCTGCGCCTGTCAAAGCCCGTCCACTAAAAGTGCTTCTTTTGCTCAGACTCTTATTGGAAGTTATTCTAAGCTTTACTCCAACACAACAAACTCCTCTCTCATCCTCCAGCATCGACTCACCTCTCGCAAGATTTTAGAGTCACACGTCTGTCTCTGGTTAAACAAAATGGATGTTACTCTTTAACAAAAGGCCCGTCTCTGTGATGTAGTAAGAGTCTGAACCAGAGTCAGTGCCAAAAACAAGCTCTTTTAGTGGACAGACTTTGACGGGTGCAGTTGCCCTCAAGGGTTACGCTGCAGCCATCGCAGCCCGTTTCAGAGGCTGAACTATGTAGGTGACAGTTCTGTAGGCTGTTCATGCAGGTCTCTATCCAGGATCATGCTCCACTACACACCAGTGCAACATCACATGCGTAACGTGGGTTAAAGGAGTACGATCTCCTGTGAGAGCGCTTTATGTCACACATGGGTGTAGCTCGGTGGACATCAGGGCGGAGGCCGAGAGACTGAAGAGGACGTTGACGGAGGAAGTTAAGACGAGAACAAGAGCTTGCTGCAGGACAGACGGCGAGCTGTTGGACTAGTAAGTCATGTTAGATGGCTCGCTGTGTCTTCTGTTGTTGCACTTGTTTGGTGTTTGGATGTTAGCAAAGTTGTTGACTTGTTAGTTTTTGATTATAAGTCAAGTCAGCCCACCAAATCCAAATCCTTCAATCCCACAAAAGACAGAAGGCTGAAGATGTTCACAGCAGCTGTTAACGAGAGGCCTCCTTTATATCTGTTTCAAACTGCCTTGTTGTGGCAGCAGGATGTGAGAAATAAGTTTACACACTCCGTAAAACATGATTACACATTATGTCTGAACAGAAACACACACACACACACATCCTCTCCACTGTCACTTCAGAGTGCAGAAGACATTTCCTTCCAAAAACCTCCTTCTTCTGAGGAGGTAATTACACGTCCATCAGATAAGACAGGCGAGGAATCAAAATAAACTCTCTCTCTTTTCTTCCCACCATCAATCAGTGGAGCCGGGCCATTGGCTGGTGACAGAGCCGGGGGGGGGGGCAAAACAACAGGGAGACGATGTAACGGAGAGGCAGCGAGAGGAAGGAGGGAGGAGACACGGATAGGAGGAGAGATAAAGAGATTAGGAATGAGGAGGTGACATGTGAGCGAGATCGAGGTGATAAGAAGTAGGGAAAGAGAGAGGGAAGAGAAAATGAGGGCAGGCCGATGGAAGAGGGAGAAGGAGAAAAGAAACCAGAGATAGAGAAGGATAAAACCATGACAGGTTGAAAGAAAGGGGAGAGGAGAGGGGAGGTTAGACAGAGGAGAGGAGGCGTAGGAGGTCAAGAAAGAGACAAGTAGAAGAAAAAGAAGAAACGATAGAGAGGCAGAAAGGAAAAAAGAAAACTATAACAATAAACAATATATGTCATCTCATCATGGGGTCAAACATTGTGATATTATTCTTTTATCTTGTTTAAATCAAGTCCTTGTTCTGATTATTTTATATCCACTTTCTGAAACCAGGAAGTGACGTTTCCATAAATCCTGATTCTAACGGGAAAGAGTGTAAACTGCTTTAGTAAAACTAAACTTAAAGGTTGTCACTAAAGAACACGTTGTTTATCCTCAAGGTCAAACAAACCAGAGGAATCTGCATATGAAATTAAATACACTCAAATGTTTGAAGTTGTGCATCTTAGCTTGCTGGCAGTCTTTCTCCTCGTGCATTTCTTTGCGTGTTACTGCCGCTAGTGTCAATCTTGTAAAGCTCCATTAAAACCACATGGTAGCTTTTCCTATAGCCACGTTACTAAAGCAAGCTCGAATTTAAAATGTGACAAACAAAGAGACAGAGGAGTGAGTAGAAAGGTGTCTTCAGACTGAATGCAAAGTGAATTTGACTGCTGAAATCTCCAAACGTGTCTATTTCTGTCCACTTCAACAGCGTAAGTAATCATGCAGCCTCTAAAATATGCTTCATGTTCAGTCTTAACAATCCCTGAAGAAGAAAAAGAAAAGCAGAGAAAATGTAAAGGATGGGTAGAAAGAGAAAGAGGGAGAAATGAGAGACAAGGGGATAGAGAAGAGGAGGAGGTGAGACGTGGAGAGAAAGAAAAATACATCAATTACAACAAATACAGGAGGCGAGAGTGTGATGGAAGAGAGATAAGGAGGAGAAGTGAGAGGCAACATTAAAAGGTGATGGATGAGGTAGAGACAGAGAGGGAGGGAGGGAAGGAGGGAGGACAACCATGTCGCCCCACCTGCCTGTGATGGCAGGATTTCCGGCGCTGGCGGTATTGTTTTCCTCTCCTTTATGTGGTTTACCGCCTCCAGGACATACGGTGAAGCGTTGGGAGATCTTTACACACTTCCTGTACAGCACAAAGCCGCTCTGCAGATCTCCAGATAATCCCAGCGCTCACTGTGTGTGTGTGTGTGTGTGTGTGTGTGTGTGTGTGTGTTTAAAGGACACCCCGAAACACGAGAGCACACGTGATGCACACACAAACATCATGGCAGTGGACAGTGTTCTGGTGACTGACTGCTGGACTGCTGGACGGGGGGGCAGTGGGGTGCTGAGAGAGCTGGATGTGACCCAGCAGCATCGCAGCAACTGGTCGTGTGTGGAGGTGTGAAAGTAGGTGGAGTTTTCTTCACACAGCTGCTCTGGTTAACTTTTGGGTTGCAATACTATGAAAGCCTTTAAGGATTTAGGATAATATTTTTATTCTAACAGTGTCTCAAATATCAGCAGGGAAGGTGTTGCTTGAAGTGCTGAACGTGCAGCTTTATGGAGAGTTTCAGCTCGTTGTTTAGCTTTAATCCTTTGGGCTTCAGCTGGCAGCTGTTTTCAGTTAAAAAGCTGTAAAAAGTCAGCGAGTATGAAGATGACTGTGGAGCATTTAGCAGCTAAAGAGCCAGATCTTTCCCTCATCAGGCGACAAAAACACAACTCCAAATAAATGCTAATGTTCCTGCAATAACTTAAAAGGTGATTAAATGTCAGTGTTGGGTCCACAGCTCGTGTCTGCTGCCCCCAGGTGGCCAGAAAACAGGTTTAAGTACGAGTACGATTATGGGAAGAGCCCTGAGGAAGGATTGGACAGCAGCGTGGACGTCACTCAACCTGGTCACTTCTTCTTCTCCTCCAATCACATGGTGTGACGTCATGCACACTGAACCTGGCTAAAACTAAAAGGACAACTCATCCTGCACGACACCGTTGTGGCTTCTGAAGAGGTCGGACGACTCTGACTGGTGCAGCAACAAGAGCCCTCGTCCAACTCTCCATGCCATCCAACACGCCTGAACCTGAACGCACCACCAAGCCGGAGGTCCTTCTACCAGGAATCAAACCTCTTTCATGAGATTTTCTTCAGACCTCCAAGAGATTAAGAAAGCAAAGGTCTTTACAGGAGAAAGCAGGTCCCAGAGCAGTGGCCCAGTTTTCCAAGGAATCCTAATGTAATGTACTTTATTGAGCAAGTTAGGATAGTTATTGAGAAAAACAGTTGTGTGGAGTGTCACAGTGACCTTTTCTCCAGTTCTTAGCAGGCACCAGAGAGACTTGAAACGATTACAACAGTCTAATTTGACTACACTTCTTGGTTGCCAACAATACAAGCAACCAGGAGACAAGAATTCGAGGGTGAAAAAGCCTCAACACTCCCCATTCTTGTGATACAGACGTGTACGACAACACCCATGTCTATAGCCAGGAAACCTGCCTTGCGGGCCTCTTCAGCTTCAGCAGGAGAACACCATTTCACTCTGCATACACAGGCTTCTCAACCCACCACGGTTTAAGTTGACAGATGCGTTTGTGGTGCTGAATAACGACACTTGTTGGCTGCACAAAGGCAGCTGGTAGCCTTTGTTGCCAAAGATGACAAGCAGAACCGCCTTACTCTGGTCTGGACAATGGAGGGCTGCGTTGAGATGGTATTGTGTGTCAGCATCATCAGTGGCTGTGCATGTTTTTGTAGGTCTCTGTGAAGAGGTGCCCTGCCATCACACAATATTCAGTTTCTTGTGAAGCCCCCAACCAACAAAGACGCTGAGAAGCGGTTGAAACGCTTCCCTTTTCTGCTGGAAGTCGAAAGGATGAACACAAACAAAGCGCCGGGATCATAGAGTTACAGCTGTTTCTCAAGTGCAGGCCTTAAGAGGCTTAAAGGAAAAATCCCCCTTAAAACAAACGTCACCTACATTACTCCTGTGATCTACGAGCATAATGATGATCTTCCTGCCTGTGATCTGGGAATTTTCAAACATAAACAACTCCTTCAAAAAGCTGCAAAGCGGGACTGTCTGTGGTGACGTCACCCAGAGACAAATCCTGCAGCTGCAATGCCGACAACAGGCCGGTGATTGTCCTCACAGTCATCTCACACACTCTGCACTGTCCACGTCACATGTGCACTACAGCTACTTCCTTTAGCTTAAATAAAAAGTTGTTTAGTGAGATAAAAACAGAGAGATTTTGTAAATATGGACGATGCAGAAACATTGAGTCACACATGAAACATTCAGGCTACATCCACACAAATACGTTTTTATTTTACAATCAAAAAGACCTCCGTACACACAGGCTTTTATCACCGTTTCAGAAATGATCTCCGTCCGCACTACACGCCTGAAAACGCACATCACGTGACCATTCACGTGCACTGAGCATGCACGTGCCACTGCATCAGGATAAACTCTAGGTATAGGTTTTCTTTTTCAGTGGAAAGTTCATTTGAAATGCGTTGGTTCTAATATGTTATTTCAAAGAAGAAGTAAAATATTCATTTTGCAGTAATTGATTCTGATTGCTAATAGAAAACAGTGATTAGTGCAGCTTTCAAGCATTTATCAAAAATACACCACTTGATGTTTTTCCATTTCATTTGTTGTAACTCAACTCTAACTGATGACTCTCAACACAGTTGTCATTCCTGCAGCCAGAAAAAAACAGAAACATGCAAGAATGTGAAGTCCCCTGCAAACACAGCAGTCACTGTAACACACACACACACACACACACACCCACGGAAAAAGACCCATGTTCAGCCCTGGTTGGGAGGAGCTTCGCCTGACGTGCGTTGACCCATTCAGACGGACCCCAACGGGGTTTGACCTGCGAGTGTGTCCTCTTCTCACACACACATATTCACATCTCTATTTGTTCTCTCACACACACACTTTGAGTTTCTATATTTGTAGGGACCCTCCCTAACACAATACATTCCTTAGCCCCTAACCATCCCCTTAACCATAAACTACACTTAAACCTCTGACCTTAACCGTAAATCCAAATCTCAACTCCCAACTCCCAAATAGCCATTTGATGAAGTCAGGAGTGGACTACATGCCCCCCCCCCCTTCAAGATCTACATTTTAAATTGATCCTCACAAACATAGAAAAACAAAAACACACACATACACACCTCCAAACCCACAGACCCCCCTCCCTGTGACCAAAGAACAGGTGATCAGCTGCAAATGGGTGAATTGAGGGAGGGAGGGGGGGACAAGCCATTCATCACCCCAGGGTCTGCCACCCCCCCACCCCCCACCACACACACACACACTGCAGCAGACATCTCCATTTAAGAGCACTTGAACGGCAGCTAAACAAACTCGGGCCCTCAGGTCGGCCACTCGGGGCCACACAACTGGGGTTGAAGCTCGGCCGAAGTGCAGCCGGGCGTCCTATTAGGGCGAAGTTCAAAGGAGACACACACACAAACACACACACACACATACACACACACACACATCTTCAATTACAGGCGACACAGCAGGGAGAGGCGAGGTGTGTGGGGGGGTGGATCAAACAGGGCCGGTGTGCTGCTGAGCCGACAGACACCAGGTGATCACTGAATAATACACAAACTTTATTATGTTACATTTTACTGATGGATTATTTATATGAATTCATGTTTATCAGCTTCTTTTTTGTTGACTTATTAAATTTCTTTTTATAAGTTAAGCTCATTAATCAACAGCAAAAAAAAAGAAGGAGCTTTGAATGGTCACTAAGCCAAAGTTTTTTGGATCTATAAGTCCGATGCGAGGTTGGATGATCAACAGGGCAAAGACCCTCGGGGGTCCGAAGGCTCCAGGTTCACTGTGTGCAAGACACAAGATGATATAACAGCAGACTTCACACAACAAGAGGTGAACCGAGAGGTGAGACAGGCTGTCTGCCGCTCGACGTCTCAGTCAAACGCTGACGACCTCCTGACCTCCACGTGAGACCACACTTACAGCCAAGTGCTGCCCACTCTGCACACAGAGGTGTGAAACACACTCAGTGCAGGACCCCCATGAGAAGAATCCACAGCACACGAGTCAAGACAACAGTGGCCGACTTTAGTGGCTCGACCACCCGGGGGCGCTACAGACAGCAACTTAATGGAGCTTGCAGCTTGGTGGACTTCAACTGTGAGCTGACCTCTCTAATTACTGTACAGCCAGGGGGGAAATCTACACGGGGGGGGGGGGGGCAAACCTGCATCCAGGCTCAATCTCTTAAGTGCAGGCTGGAGTAGCAGCAGGCTTAATGTCTGTTTATGCTCGTTCACAAGAGGTTATGATTACCGGCGACAGTGGCGTCACGGAGGGAAACACAGTCAGCAGGTGCAGGCGCAGAGGGGGCGAGCGAGAACACGAGTCTGGGAGCTGGAACAAGCATCCAAGGGTCCAGCTCTGTCTGAAGAGTTAAGCTGCCTGGCTGCTGATGACCGTAATCTTTCACCATGATTTCACTGCCCACTTCAGACAAATTGATCTGCAGGACGGACTCTGTTTGCAACACTCGCAGTGGAGGCAGCTTATTAAAGCATTGAATCACAGCAGAGGCTCTCCAAAAGTGATGGCTACACCTTTAAATTACTGTTATTGGTATCAACACGGTTCAGCCCACCGTGAAATCAGTCTTCACTGCAACGTGCAGCCTTGGTTAGCTTGTTTCTGGCATGTGACACTTTCTGGGGGGGATTACCAAAATGAAGTATTCTGGTAACACACAGTTAATGCAGCATTTTGTTTGCAACACTTGTAACCTGAAAGAGTGAAAGCAGGCTGTAACGCACGGCTGAGCGCCGGCTGTGCAGGCAGGCACGGGCAGTGCCAGTCGGTGAGCCCACAGGGCCCGGGGCCCCTTCAGCTGGTGACACACCTCCAGAGCCCGCAGTTTCTGAAGCCAGGGCCTAAAACCTGGATTTACTAAACTAATCAGGCACATACTGTTCTTTTTTGCCCTGTGCAAACATATATTATGTATTGACCCAACTTTTTAAGTGTAGCTGAATGGGGAGAGTATGTTTCTATAATCAGGGGTTTAACTTTCCAAATGACCTCGTAAAAAAATACCTCATCTGGTCTTTAAAACGTCAGCATGTCAGGAGCTAAAAAGTAGCCTTGTTTTCTAGCCTGGTGTCAGAGTATTGTTGAGACTGTCATCAGGGTATTTCATGGAACACGGGAAGAAAGATGATCAGCATAAACAAGTGAAAGTCCGAAATTAAGGTCAGAGCAGAAAAAGGGATAAAGTCAAAATAGGAAAGATCTTCCTTGTTGAATTGAAAGGTTCCAGCATCATTTTTAGTATTAAAGTCTTTGTGTCTCTCTGCTGAGCTGTGGGTGAGGGAGGTAACAAAAGACCCGCATGAGAAAGAGGAATGATCACAATGTCAGTGTTCATATGGACACCTGCCTTTCATTTTAAGACAGATTTGAACATTTATTACAAATTAATTTGGACTTTGCTGCATGTTTGTAGGCTCAGACAAACTTTGGGCATTAAACCATTCTTTCTTCATTTCGTTTCCCTGTCCTCCCTCCTGTTGACTAGATCACTGAAGAAAACTCTTTAAAAGTTTAAAGACACTGAGCAGTGTGTCTTCATGCCATTCTGTCGCACCTCTTCCTTAGAAACGTGTTTTGGTACCAACATCAGCTGCTCGGAAGAGGTTGTGGTTGCAGCTGCGTGTTTGGGAATTCTTCTAAAAGTACAGTATGGAAATGTGTTGCTAAAACGAGCATCAGAGAAATATTTCAGAGGACAAACAGGTCGAAAAAAAACCAGCTACACTCAGGCTCGGGGCCCCGGTCAAGGGACGCACATGGCTCAGTCTGTACGTTATGATCCTGTGACGTCTTTCCAACTTCTAACTAGGTTCTTCTTTCTATCTTAACCATGGTGTCGTCCAGCTTTACACCAGCTGTCTCAGATAAATGTGTGCTGCTGGGATCAGATTCTCTTCACACAACACTGAATGAAAAGAATGCAACCTTTGTTTGTTCCTGTTCCCTCCTTCCTTCATGTCTTTTGTATTGTTTCTTTGCTTCCTTTATTCCCTACCTTCTTCTATCTTTCTCTCTTCATATTTTGTCATATTTTTGTTTCCAATTTTATTCTATGTACACATTTTCTGGAAGCATAAAAATTGCCCAAAACTAGAGCAATGGTGTTGACCTGACAGTGAGGAACTTATTTTAGTGCTTCTTCCTCTGCTCTCACTGATACAGACGTCACTTCCTGACCTTTCTACAGTGGAACGAGTCAGTGTCTTGTGTTGCACTGTAATGCATCAGAGGGTGTGTGTGTGTGTGTGGTGATGAAAAATGAAGACCTGATGTCACAGAAGCATCCGTGTAAACACCAAACATGCTAACATGATTGAAGGCTGTGTAACTTGAGCCCGCCTCTGCCTCTTCCACCCTCCAGCCTCCGTAAACCTACATGACGACCCACCGACAGCTCTACAGACGAACCTCTGCACCGTCTACCGCCACAGCCGCCCCCCCCTCAACACATGCATACAGCTCGCATTCTTCTAGATCCTCAGATCTGCAGCAGGGTCAGCTCACATGCCTGGACTTGTGCTCTGGCCACGTCCTGCACGGTGGTGACTGCAGCACGGCCCATTGAGCACAGACCTGCTGTTACTACGATGTTCTTCACAAACTGGGTTTTTTTTTCCTCATGTGACACAGATCTGATCTTTTATTAATTTAGAAGTTACTTGTTCACTTTGAATTTGACATCGTTGTCTTCGGCTTCGAGGTCATCAGTTGGGGTTTTCTCTCCCCTTTTTCGGACAATGTTTATTTGTTTATGATTTACATATTTGTATATTTGATCAACATCAATGTGTTTAATGTAAATTACAGGCTTCTGGCAGTCGAGTTGTTGCTGAGGGGACAAAGTGAAATCTGCATGGGGCTGCATTCTCCCACACTTGCTGCTAGAGATGCTGATGTTGGTCTGTTATCTTAACAACTAGTTGATGGGCCACCAAAAATGTACTTTAGCCACCAAATGCTTGGTGGCCAAGTGATTATAAATATTAGCATCTATCTCGCAATATACTAAATACCTGAAAAGCTAATGACTTTCTTTCCTAAAATGGAAATAGGAAAGAAAACTCTGAACTGTATTTGAGTAAATGTATTAAGTGACTCCTCAGAAAACAATTTAAAAGAGATCAGGAATGAGACAAACTACAGAAGGTCGTAGGAAGGGAAGGCATCAGTAAAGCATCAACATTTGAAACAAAGCAATATCATTCATTGATTCAAACCACTCAACACTTAGATATGAAGAAGAAATAAAACCCATCAGATCAGCTTAAGCCTGTCTCTGATATCCACTGTGTAAATGTTTCCACTTTTGTGGATGCAGGGAATTTCTCTCCAGTAATAATAAAAACACAGCGCACACGCCAAACCTCTGCTATTAATCACACAGGCTTTAACAGAGCACACAGGCCTTTATGTGGGTGGGATGGAAATAGGTTTTTCTCCTCCAATAATTTGCTTATCAGACCATTTACATGGCTAAGAATCATTAGCACCAGTTTAATGAGGTGGCTAAAAATAGAGGAAGCACATTAAGGAACAGAGGAACCTGCTGGAAGCAGAACTTCACACTCTGAGTGTGTGAGAGCATAAATTCACGACATCACTGTTTGTGTGTGGGTTTGCATTCCTGCATCTGTGTATTTCTGGGTGTGTATGTACATGCATGTGTCACTTTATTGCTTTTGTCTGCATTGAATGAGAAATGAATCCGTACGTGTTTCCTGTCCGACTCTGTGCTGTGCTTCTTGTTGCTTGGTTTCATAAGAGGATTGCAAAACCAACAATGTGTTAGTCCGTCTCTCACTACTCTGACCTCCCCTGTCTGTGGCCCTCAGTATCCACTATCTGTTGGTGAATACATAGTTCCCTTTATTAAAGAAAGGCTCTGTAATTTTAACAGCGGAACACTATAGTTTTAAACAAATGTTACTCAAACAGGACGAAATAGAGCATTTGGGACTATTTTCAGTGGCGGATTTTCCTGGAATTTGTAGGTTTAGGAGAAGATGATGAAGATACAATATATGTAATAAATATGGTGTTTTTTTGCAGGATGTGAATGTTAAAACACCAGCAGGTAACTACATAAACTGAAAGGACGTTTTGAACGCTGCAACATTTAAACTCTAAATCTTCAAAACTTTCAAAAGCGCTTTGACTTTCTGCTGAGAGCTGAAAGAAAATCATCAGGTACAGTTAAAAATCAGTGTGAGATTCAATGTCTACACACACACACACACGGCACCAAGACAGCAGGACCTCAGAAACTCTGCAAAGTGAGACATCGAGACACCTGATACCAGGGTTTATTTGCTAATATCATTTGATCAACGAGCAGAGCGTTTACAGTCAGAGTCTGGCTGCTCTCGCCTCCAGTGAAGTGGCGTGAGCAACTGTTTAGGCTGAGGGGGTCAAGTAGGGTGTGTGTGTGTGTGTGTGTGTGTGTGTGGGCACACACTGTGGGTAGAGTAAGTTACATTTTAGGGCAGCTGGAGCAACACCCACACAAAAAGACACCAAGCATTCACAGTCGTACAGTATACAAACACACACAGAGAGAAAATTTATGGAGGTTGATTAACGACAAAACTGCAGACTGAGCTAAAAGCAAGGTGTTTCTCAGTCTGTTCGGTGAGTTCCTCTGATGTTGGGCACTTGGGAATGTATGAGGGCGCTTACCAACATCCCATAACAGCAGAACTTGAAACCTAAACTTACAAACTATTAAGTGACACTGTGTGACTCCTCAAAACGTTGATCGAACTTACAAAATCAGTTCCTGTGTTTTCTCACATCCCGATTGCAGATGTACATCCTACAAACATTTGACAAACAGAAACCAGTGACATTTTGGCAGTTTTGCATAAAAAAGTGATAATAAATTATTGTCAATCGACTATTTAAAATATTATCTTTTCTACTCTTTGTACTTCACTCCTTTTCCCAACTGGTTTTGTGAGCTTCCATAAACACTCACACACACACACATACTGTAGACACATGCAGAAACGTATACGCTGTGAGCAGAGTGAGCAGCGGCGGTGGTTGGGGGGGGGTGGCAGTAAGATTACTCCTGCCAGCCTCTTGGCCTTATCCCCGTCCAGTCTGTAGCTGTTACTGAACCTCAAACTGAATGTAGCAACTGACAGCAGACTGACAGCAGCCCCTCTGTTCCCCTGAGTGGCAGCCTCCGCCTTCAATACAACACAACAACAAAAGGGAAGATTACATTTGTGAACCCAAACTAATTGTCGACAAGCTAATTTCAACATTTTGACACAAGGCTACAACATCTCCAGAGACCAGGAAACAACCTTACATACTGAAGTGTGGAGAAAATGTCTAATTCAGTCTTAATCTAAAGATGAAATAGCCAAATTAAAAGCACACCTTTACATCACGACTTGGAAAAAGAATAAATAGATTTAGTTAATTTTCTATTGGGATAGAATAAAACATTTTTTATGGTAAAACACAAACAGTATTTCACAAAAAGAAATTATTATTATTAATGTAAATTCAGGAAACTAAGATCCACATTTTTCTATACAACATGTTTTTCCCCTAACTTGTTAATCACTCTGCGGCCTGTAAGATTTATCTTTTGAGCCCAGGTGGTAAATATTGTATCTAACTTGTGATAGTATTCTGATTGCACTAAATGTTTTCTTTCACAGTCATGTTAGTGGCTCCACCTCCACATAACTGCAGGTAACTCTGTAAATGATCAGCGGATTAACTCATGCAGCTGTGAGTGTGTGTCTGATCATATCTACAGAAATTCAATCGTTTCATTGCATTTCTATATATTCAACCTGTGCACTTCCATTCTCATTATCTTTCAGCCGTAAAGATCTCAGACGAATGACGGTAATTGTAATGTGCCTGGAAACAAGTATGTATTTCCTGGAAGAGAAGGTGCTGATATTGTGTGCATGTGGTGGTGATGATTTAGCAAGGCTGAGAGCTGGTGTGGGTGAGCTGTTAGCTGGGAGAGGCCGGGATGGGAAGTCTGGGAAAGTCTTAATGACAGACTCGTGGCGAGACGAGACACAGAGCCATAACCATGAATCACATGGTAATTAATGACCAGGTTCCCATGGTCTGGACTTGTTTGATGGTAAAACAAAAGCTATCTGGACCACGCAAGCGTTATTTACACACACATTAGACAGATTAAGATTGGGGGAGGCGGGGGAGAGACGGGGGGGGGGGCAAGGTTAAAGAGAGCCGCTTACGTGGTGTTTGCGATAAGGAGGAGTAGTAACATGACCAGCAGGTAAAGTGGAGACGAGATGGACTGGAGCTAATGGGGGAGTGCGGGACCAGCTGGCTGCCTATCTGCAAAGTGAAGGGGAGGGCCAAAGGTCCTGCTAATGATAGCCTCGGCCTCTCCAAACTACACCGGGGTCACAAAGAGGGGCAATAAAGCAGAGCCTGCCTGCATGAAGACGTTACACACTGAAAATCATGCGGTCGCTGCATGTCGGCCTGTGAACTTCCACTCATCTCTCACTCATTTTCTCGCCTTCAGAACAATGAGTCATGTAGTCAGGTTCTCACAGGAAAGGGAAGAGAGAAAGAAGTGATAAAAATGATGAGGACTGCAGCCAAAGAGCTATGAAGTGCAGGATTATGGGATGCAGCTAGTGTTGCAATAAAAACACAACAAAAAAGGAGTTTTAAATGTCTAATGACGTCTACTAAAAACCCTGGAATACTGAAAGACATTCACTCAAAGACCAGTAACGGCCTGTTTTAGTCCCATTACAACAAATCTCCGAGACTTTTGGGTCCAGATTGAAATCTATCGATAATTGTTGGACAGGTTTGGGTGATTTGAATTTGTCCAATACTTTGATTTATGACCCAAAAACTTGCAATGACATCCCATCAGTCTCAGCTGTACTTTGTGTTTAGAGCTATTTTTTGTATCTGTGTTGCTAATGTTAGCATGCAGACAACCATGGTGAACATTACCTGTCAACATCATCATGTTGGCATTATCACCGTTAGGCTGTTAGCATACTAGTGTGTTAATGTGTTTATATTTTTTGTCCAGCTTGTGGTTTATTTGGGTGGTTAAATGTTTATATGGACTATATTATTATTATTACTTAACTATTGACTTTGCACTTTGCACCATTGTAACGTGTTTTGCAGCAAATGGCATCATTAATCAAACATGTATCTGACATAATAATGCACATTTATTGAGCTGTAAATCAGCGTCTGCACTTAGAAACATGTCTGTAGTTAATTACACCTACATTTACTTACAGTACAGTGTCGTGGTTACCCACAGATGTCAGACTCTCCTCTGTTTTACTCTTTACCACACTGTATACAAACACGTTACAGAGCGTATAATGTAAAACTACCTCTTGAAGAAACAGACCAATTAAAGGGGGGCGGCACGATTAAAAGGAAGGAGGTGGACGCCGCAGTGACAGCGAGCGGGCGGGCTGTCAGCCACGCAGAGGGCGAGGCCAGCTGGGTGTGAGCAGGAAGTCCTGACAGGCGTGAGAACAGGAGAATGAAACGCTGGGGGGGGGGAATACACACACACACACACACACACACACACACTGGCAGAACGTTCTCACGCTTTAGCAACAATGCTAATCATACTGCTGCTAACTGTAGCTGTTAAACTGAGTGATGGTGGTGCTCTGTGGTGTCCCGTGTTGTGTAAAGACACTGTACACCCCCACAGGGTTTCATAATAGATGCACGCAGCGCTACTGTTGTTCACATGCTGAAAATAAAAACACTCACAAGCACATACATGATCACACACACACACACACACACACACACACACAAACTCCCTTACATGCAAACATATGCTTGCATGCACACACACGCACCGGAACAAAGAAGTAGGCACATGTAAAAAACGTGTGTTAATTATGTATGTGCATGTATGTTTCTGCATGTGTGTTTCTGCATTTAACAGTGTGCGTAGGTGTTCTATCTTAAAGGAAAGTTCCACCTTAAATCATTTCACTGGTTGAAGAACACGTGTGGATGTTCTTTACATTTCTGGGTTCAATGGTTTTGTTTTGGTGTATTTTCCTTCCCAATCACATTCACCCTGTTGTCACGTGTAACTAAAATATCAACAGTGAACACTGTTGGTGTGAACAAACTTACAAACTTAAAGTTGCAGTTTTGCACCATTTATTGGACCAATATTCTTCTTTTTCCAATAACTTCTCAAGCAAATATACACTCAAGAATAAGTCTTTTCAAGTTGCAGGCACTGCTTTTAAAGCTCGGTTAGACTGAAACTCCACAGAGCGCTTAAAAGTCAACACAGACTGAACTTTACCCACGTACGGCCCACCGCTGAGAGTGAGCTCCAGGAGAGCGAGCTTCAACACTTGATGATATCTAACAGGATTAGTGGGAGGAATTTTCCTTTAAGAGAAGTTTCCACCCACGGCGGCGCTCTTGTCACATCCCACAGCCTCACGCGGTTTCTCTCTGGGCCACACAATCAGCTGTGAGAGCCCGGACACTTCACACACAGATGAGATGCAGCTATTTTCAGCCGGCGTCAGAGAGCTCTCTGGAAAATGTGTCCAGTGTGTTAGCTCTCTGTGTGTGTGTGTGTGTGTGTGTGTGTGTGAGAGAATAGTCTGTTTGCATGCATGGATGTGTGTGTGCATGTATGTATGTGTGAATGCATATGTGTGTCTTTTGTGTGCATGCCTTGCATTGATGTGATTACATGCAACCCCATAAAAACCCACGTCTACACTTGCGAAAGGAGTTAATACAACAGCTTCATCTTCTGTGCAATAAAACCCTTTCTGTTGCTCTAAAGAACTCTATCGGAAAATGTTTTTGTTTATTCAATCATGATCAATGATTCCAAGGCATATGGTCCTATTTATTTTAGGTTTTTTTATTTTCCAATGCATACTAATGATTTTTTTAGATTGATTTCACACCTTTGGGGCAGCCATTGTTGTCCCTTCACTTCACAGATGAACTGGCAGATAACCTGTTTGGAATATGTAAACCTTCAACATGAAAAGGTTGTTGTCAAAGTGACATTGTTCTTCCATGGTAACAGTTAAAGAAGATCCACATTCCAGTCACATGGACAGCAACATTTAAGGCCACAATTAGTCTGTTCGTTTGTCTTGTGATTTTCCAACAGCTTAGAAAATCAAACCTTTGTCCTGCTGACATTTCATGGTTTGTTGTATTCTTGCGATGTCTCTGCTGTCATAAAGTCACATGTTAGCTCTGATTGTTGATTCTGAAGATGTGTATGGTTATTTACATCTTTACTTGATGCATTTAAACTTTTTCAGGAAGGACTTTTATTTTTATTTAGATGTGAAGTTTCTGCTTGTGAGTCTGAACAATCAGGCTGAATAGCTGACATGTGAAGTCAGGTCGACAAGTGCTAACATGCTCACCGCAGCAGCTACTCAGCAGAAAGGCCAGTCGAGTGTTGTGAGGCCGAACTGCCCTGCTCTCATCAACAGCCGCCTGCAGGCCTCACCACCAGCATGAAGCCCAGTGGACCAATGGACCACGACCAGGAGAAACAGAGATGGTTACTATGACGCTGGCAAATGTGCTACGAGTGTGTTTACGGGATGATCCGCTTTCAAGCTTGTGTGTACGTGGTTGTGTTGGGGTGTTGTTTGCCTGAGTGCCGGGAATTGCGTGCATGCATGCGTGTACCTCCGTGCGTGAGCTCGTGATTGGCTCTGCACCGTCTGCAGCCAAACAAGCATTGAGTTGCTCTCTTCATGCGTTCAGTGAGGCGAGGGAACAAACATACACAAACAGCTGGTCCCACATGTCCTAATAAGAGAGTGGCTGACTGGCAGAACATCCCTTCCACCCTGCCGCAGATTAGATTACACTCCTTGAAGGCTCCTGACTTGCCTGGCGTCTGATTAGTCTCCTACACTGCTACAAACCTCCCTGATGGTTACAGGTGTACTCCACTAAAAAGCTTTCTTTTGAGTATCAAACACAAAAACGTCTGGAGCTTGCTCATCGTTGGAGGACGGCAGCTGCAGAAATCAACCCTCAGACACATGTTCAGTGGGAATTGCTAAATAGACTCCATCTGGTTAAACTTGTTAAAACAATTAGTCAATCATTAGAAAATAAATCTGTCATTTAAGTTTAAGTTATTTATTGAGCAAAACTGTCACATATTGATCGGTTCCAGCTTCAAGGAGGATTTGTTTACTCTGATTTATATAAAAAATCGAATGGTTTGGGGGAGGTTTCGTTTGCAGGTCAGACAAAACCGCCACTTTGAGCTCTGGGTAATTGTGATGGACATTTTCTGACATCTATTACATCAGTTAGCAAACAGAACTGAGCCTGTCTATGGTTTTTATACTGGAACAACATGGTGGCTGAGTCAGGCTGTTTCGTCTTAACAACCCAGTGGAGTTTGTTTCTGACACATTTCATTTAAAATGTGAAATGTTAAGAGGAGTTGTAGACTACCAGAGGGGGTTAGTTGCAGACATGCTTTCCTAATTGAGCCGTTGACCTGCTGAACTGCCCTGGGGCTTTTCTCCCTCCACTTCAGCCTCATCCAGCCACCTGAAACTAACACCTGTCAAAGTCACATTCATTATGTCTTTGCAAAAACGATCTATTGATTTTATGTTGTGTCATAAAACCCACGTCCCAAAGTATGACGGATATCATCCCCACTACTGACTTCCTTAGAATATCATACCCACATATCATGGTGTTAACTGAAACATGGGGATTTATGTTTGAGCTCTCCATGCTGCCAGGCAGTCTGGGAAACCCCAGAGGTTAAGTGTTCAACACTGTTTCAGACTTATTTTCAGTAGTGACATTGATCTTAATTGTTTTCCAACTGGCACTGAAACAATTTCAAAGTCATTCATTTCATTTGCTGAAGCCTGTAATCCAGTATTTAAATACACCCCGCCCCTGAACATGGATACGTAAGCAGGAGACCGAGTGTGTTTGAATGAACAATCTGAACAACAGCGGGGGGGAGGACACCTGTTGGTTCACATGTTGTCTGCTGGGATGTAAGGATCTAATGTTATTCATGCCATGTACTGTAAATCTGTCAGTCCCCGCTTTGAAATCTATTTTCAACCGCTGTGATGTTGTGCCAGAGACAGAGCTGCAAATGCTGTCAGCCTAATGGACAATAAAGTTGTCAGATTTGCAGAATGGATGGGTGACTGTTGGAGAAGATGGACGTGTGATGGATGGGAAATGTGGTCAAGACAACTGTCTGTTGACTTGTAAACATGTGTGAGGGTTAGTAAAGTAGATCCGGCTCAGAAAGGCCATTTTCTAAACGGAAATTAAGGAATTCATTTCTTTCTAAGGTGAATTTGAATCTTTTTAAAATCATTTCGAGTCCCCAATCTTTCTTGGCAGTCCAGAATGAGTCGTGATATCACTGCTATCAGACTGCGTGGGCTCCCACTACTGTGGTGAATATCAGCACCTGATGCTGAGCTTCTTTTCACAAGCCGTCCCAAAACCACCAGCCTTCATGACCTCTCAATGGCCTAACCAAAAACCCCTAACTTATGTTAACACACTTTTCTGCAAAATACAACAGTCAAGTCACAAATCATCAGATTTTATAAGAAATTTAAAAAAGACACCAAAAAACCTCAAGTCAAATCAGGAAATGCTCTCTGATAAAAGTATGTTTGAAGAAGGGACCTCGTACGGTACTAAGAGCTCAGAGATATTGCCGGGAGAAAAAGCCAGACAGCTGATGAAAACATCTTTTGCATAAGCAGTTACCAGCCCAACCTGTGCACTACATGGGGATGAGCTGGTGGAATGTCCTGTATTGTACACGGTGAAGTATTAAACTTTTAAAACCTGTATGTTCCTGCCAAAAATACATCAGACCTTCTGCCACATTCCTCCACTGCCTCATTTAATCCTGACTGAAGGAAGGAGAAACCGTGCATTCAAGAAGTTTAATTGCATGACATAAACACAATTAGCCGACAGCTTTCAACTGCTAAGAGTCTGAATTGAGTGAAATTAGCATCATGAAGGATCCTGTCATCATGACGATCGCAGGATTCATAACATCAAAGGTCTCATTAAAAAGGACAGGAAGCGTCCAGCTAATGCTAATCTGCTAATCTGCTAATCCTGCATTAGGAAGTGTTTAATCGAGAGTAAAACGTACGTACGTCCCCCTTCGACAGCCACAGAGCCCAATAGCACTTCAGCAGAGGCGAACACGTTGTCCCCACCACCAGGCTGCTAACTACCAGCCAGGTCTGGAGGACGGTGGATGTGTGTCACCTCCCTGGAGGGGGATTTTGGGAGGGTGGGGGGGTTTTGGGGTTTGCTGATGTGCTGCTGACAGTGTGTTCGGGACAGAGGCAGCTGAGAATGCAGAGCCAGCGCTAATCAGGCCTGTCCTGCTGTTAGCAGCAACCAGCCACGACCACTTCTCAACAAACGCAGCTTCATCTGGTTTAGCCCCCGAGCTGAAGATCTAACATTACGCTCTTCTGTGTTGGTTTCTGTTACTCTCCATCTCAGTTGCTCTGCTTGCAGTAGAGCTTCTGCACGGATCACTAAAATGACCTGCTGAGAAAAAGACCTAAAAGCGAACAAAAGCACTCATCTAAGGTCAACAGATTCTGATTTAAATGTTGCTACATCCTGATTGATGCACAATGCATCCCATCTTTGATGGAACAAAGGTTGTGGGTATGTGGGTGTAGATTTACAGTAACTTCGCTGCGTAACCTGGTTTCTTGAGTGCATGTTGTGATTTCTTTAATATCGCTGACATAAATACGTACTCCATACATTCTACAGTATAATCTGCACCAGATCATTTTGCACAAGTGATCAAACTCTCACTAACTGGAAACCAGTTTGTTGTTCAGGAATTTTGCCAAAAGCCAAACCTGTACCTCCACAGCGCAACTGAACATACGATCAGCTCCTCCAGTTGGAGGTCTGTCATGGTAATTAGTCTGACTTACAAAAGGTCTTAGCTAATGTTCCAAGTAGACACTGCTGCGATTGTTGTAGCCGAAAGGCACAACACACCACAGGTGAACAAACAGGGCTCAACCTCTCCAAAGCACCTTGAGCGCAAAGATATTTTTTGTTTCGTTCTAAGCCGCCGTCAAACATGATCTCTCGGTGCTTGGAGACCAAACCAAACAGAGCAGGTTCAGAGAGGAACAGCAGGAGAGAGGCGCTCACACACACACACAGATCCATTTGTCATCATTAATGCATTACAGAGTTTAAAGGGTTATTTAAGTTGGCAGAAGGAGAAAGAAGGTATTCTCACTTACAGCAGCGGCCTGCAGGAGTGGCTGTACAGGAGGCAGGAGAAGAAACTTTATTGGTCCCTGAAGTCGATGCAGCATCCAAAATAATTGAGCTTTGATAGAATGCAGCAATAAAGAAAGATTGAATATAAACACAAAAACAGAAATTATCATAAGCCATAAAAGCCCTTAGATAAAACAGCAGGAATTCTATAAACACACATGGGAAATCTCCAGCAAACACACAGACTGTATTGTAGACAGCTAAATGCTCATAATGACAACGTTAATATGCTGATGTTTTACAGGTTCACCGTAGTAGTTTAGCATGCTAACATTTGCTAATTAGCACAAAGTACACCTGAAGCTGATGGGAATTTTATTCATTTGTTTTGTTTGAGCTACTTGGTCTTTAAAGATCCCCTCCAGACATGTTTTAACACATTTAAAAATACTCTGCCTTGAATAATACGTCTCTGACAAGTTATATAATGATATCTGCTGCTTTTCTCACACCTGAAAATCCCAGAATGTGTGAATATGCAAATATTACTTGTTTCAAAGTTTTACTGATCTTTACACAAGATGTCTCCTACTTTACTGGAAAGTCCCATTCTCAGGGTGTTTGCACTGGAAGCTTCAGATGTCTACATCCACCTTCACCTGGTGATGGCACTAGATGAAAATCACAGAATCGACACAGTGTGAAAACAAGAACGTCTGCACCAAACTTCGGGATCCATCCGGGAGTTGTCGACATATTTCACTTTGAAACAAAAACGCGAACCTCATGGTGGCGCTACAGGAAAAGTCAGGGCATCATCGAAGTCATTAGGATTCATTCTCTGGGGAACATTGATGTCTTTAACGTTGTCTTTCCATAGAGCCATGCCCCTTGTATAGCAAAAATAAACACAAAAACAATGATGCCCAGGGTGGGATGTCCCTGCAATGGGGCATCAGAATCAGAATCAGAACCAGATTTATTGCCAAGTATGTTTACACATGCAAGGAGTTTGTTTTGGTGCGTGGGTGGCAACAAGAGCAAATATATACAGAAAGAATTTAAATAAAACCCCCACCGGGGTGAAAGGGGTCAGCCACATACTTTCCTGCA
The DNA here is from genome assembly GCA_036024295.1 of Nannoperca obscura. Lineage (NCBI taxonomy): Eukaryota > Metazoa > Chordata > Actinopteri > Centrarchiformes > Percichthyidae > Nannoperca > Nannoperca obscura. The sequence continues at coordinate 40,545 of JAVQJL010050627.1, forward strand.
CGCTTCAGGGACCTGGCGGTGAACAAGTCCTCGAGGGAAGGCAGTTTGCAGCCAATCACCTTCTCTGCAGAGCGAATGAATAGAAGTGCACCCTCATCGTCTTTGGCAAGTTGAACTTCTTCAGCTGCCGCAGGAAGTACATCCTCTGCTGGGCTTTAAACACACATGATGTTCAGCTCCCACTTGAGGCCCTGGCTGATGATGGTCCACCAGAGATGAGTCCAATGAGGGTGGTGTCTTCTGCAAACTTCAGGAGCTTGACAGATTGATGACTGGAGGTGCAGCTGTTGGTGTACAGGGAGAAGAGAAGGGGGGAAAGGACGCGTCCTGGTGTTCTCTGGCTTTGAGCCACTGACTTTAGTACCACAACCCTCGTTGTTCAA
>JAVQJL010050634.1:0-29471 GCA_036024295.1 Nannoperca obscura
TTCTTTAAAGTTAAGACTAGTTTAAAGTCATCTTCATTGAAAAGTACAGTGCTTTTCCTTCAAAAATAAGGACATTTCAATGTGACCCCAAACTTTTGAACGGTAGTGTATATAATATAGAATTTTGTACATGAACTGTTAACTTATACTTCAAGTACATTCAGATGATTGCTCTACTGTACAATGCAGTATTTAATACTGTTTTTAATTAATTTGCTACATTCTGGCAGCGCTGGATGTAAAGATAACTTATTCAAAAAAAACTTTATGACTTTATAAAAACGTTTTTGTCACAGAGTCGAGACTAAAAAACAATAACAAACATAACGTATTTTGCTCACTATGATATCTACCTGCTTACTCTCAGTTTGAGAAGAAAATTGGTCAAATTTGGCTCAGCAGCTTTGTTCTTGTAATTTTACCAGCAGTGCCTTGAATTGTACAAAACCCTCCATAACTTCCATCTCCTTTTTTTTGTAGAATCAAGGCTGAATAACAAACAAGGTAATATTGTTATGTCCCGGTAATTCATATGAACAAACAATTAATTCAAGAGCACTCAAAAGTAATTTGTACACATGACTCAGTAATTTCAGAGCACTAAATAGCCTCCATGAAACTATTGTAGAGGGGTAGAGCAAATCAAATTGTAAAACCTTTATTACATTTGTTGATAATATGCCTTCATGATAATGTACATTCCTAAAAACAATGTGTTCACATTACTACAATCTAAATGACTACAGAGTGGAAGGAACTACAAGAGGGGGGTTGCTAATAATATTGTTTAGTTAGCTGTGTGTATGTACCTTTATGACTTTAAAAATGTTTTTGCACAAGGTCGTCACGCTTTTATTTTCTATATACTTTTACATAACTTGTTTTGTTAGTTTGTTAGGGTGTGCGTGCGTGTGTGTGTGTGTGTGTGTGAGTGAAGTATCTCCGGAACGCGCCCATCCTTCAGAAGACGTCATCACTGCAGCGCGTGTGCGCCCTTCCTGTTCGACAGTTGTAGTTGTGAGAGCAGATCGTACGTTAGCTTGTAGTTCTGCGCTTCGGGAGGCTAAATTAGCTGGCTAACTGGCTTCCACAGCTGGATAAAAGAATCACTGTTACCCACTATCGTTTGAGAGGAGTCCATCTTCTGGCGAGGTAGCACGACGTTTACGTTTTTACTACTTACTGTCTTTTGACACCGCGAAGCTGAGATGAACAAATGAGCTAACCATCTGAATCTTAGTGAACTATCAGTTAGCTTCTGTTAGCTAGGTCGTTAGCCAACTATGTAACAGCAGTTAACTAGACAATTTAAGAACTATTTCCCCGTCAATATGCTGCTAAAGTCAGTGCAGCATCTGATGTAACGATATTTCAGTTTGGTCAAGCTGTTTCGACTCTGCCCAAACGGATTTTGTTGATCGCCAGTCCGGGATGGAAACATTAAGTCTGCTATTACTCAGAGCCTCTGTGACATGCATTCCAGTGTTTGACAGCTTGTTATAATCGGTTGTTATGACTTCCGAAGTAAACTAATGAAAGTTGTGTCTTATCTTTTGTTTCAGATCATGTCAGATTTCTCGGTGAGTTCAAACGATCGCACAATTTCACATAAATGTATGATTTACTGGCAGCCGCTGGTCTAACAGATCTTTTCTTGTAGACCGAGAGTCACTTTACTTTTCTATTCTACTTTAGCTGGCAGATGCCTTAGGAGAGGACAGTCAAAGCCAGGGAAAGAAAGTAGCGAACACCAACCCGTTTGCCCCAGCTGGAAACCCTCCGTCTACAAACCCAGGATGGCCTGGTTCAGCCCCAGGAGCGCCCACCCAGCCCACCGCTCCGGGGGACTACGCTGGCGGGTCATCTGGCCCAGGGGCGCCAGGGCAGTTCCCCTTTCCCTCTGGTCCTGGAGCACCAGGGCAATACCCAGGTCCTCCTTCAGCACCTGGTGGGTACCCCCCAGGTCCTGGGATACCTGGACAATATCCACCTGCACCAGGAGCTCCAGGGCAGTTCCCCTCTAGCCCTGGAGCCCCTGGGCAGTTTCCCGGCCAGTTCCCTAGGCAGTACCCCCCTGAAGGAGCTCCAGGACAGCTACCTGGAGGCCCTGTTCCTTACCCAACTGGACCATTTGCCTCTGGCCCTGGAGCTCCCCCTGGGCCTTATCCAAATGTGCCTTTCCCAGGAAGTCATCCAGGAGGAGGCAATGGGATGTACGGACCAGGTGGTCCAGGTGCATTCCCCCCTCCAGCTGGCCCTGGCTCTTTCCCTGCATTCCCTGCTGGAGGTTTCCCCCCAATACCCCCTGGGTCATGGGGACCACATGCAGGTGGAGGCTTCCCCCCTGCCCCTGGCCCCTTTGGTCCTGGCCATGGGCCTATGGGTCCATACGGTGGGCCTGCCGCTCCAGGAGGCATGATGGTGAGTACTATCACTGTTTACCAATAACATTATGTTGCTTGCTTGCTTCATTTCTTTGCTGTTGTGTTTTTGTTCTGGTGTGGAGCATCTCTCTTCAGGTGGTCTTCAGGGTGGGAAACTATAACCAGCTAAATGTACATCTACCTGCCAGCCTCTTTAGCTGGTCTCCTTATAGATATTCAGTTGTACTTAAGCGCAGGGTGTCGTCTAAAATATTCACCGTGATCGAACTGGTGTCTTCTGCTACTGGTGGGAAAAGAAACTTTGTTTCCTGCCTTGTTGGGATTTACTGCAGGTGTCTACATTTGGATTATTTCTTTCTGTATCTTGGTCTCTGCTGGGTTGCAAAACATTAACATAAAGCAAAATCAACACATCTTCAGAAGTAGTTATCAAAAATCTATTCTTGTCTTTCAGCCCAGATATAACCCACGATATAATTGAAACCAATGAATTCAACTTTTCAGTCGGACAAGGACGTCACTTCCAGAATCAACATGTGGTTTGATTAGGCTTCAAGAAAATGTGCCAGAGACTGAATATATACACACTGGTTTGTGCTCAATCTGCCTGGGGAATGTATTGTTTTAATCAAGTGCAGTATGATTTCAAATTAAACTTTTACACAAAACTCATGTTTTTTGTATTAAGACACGTTATAATTATGATAAAATTACAGTTTGCAATTTGTGTACAATGTTTATCTCTACTCACACATTACTTTGTCACATGGTTATAATTCAAAGGTCTTTTTTGTTTCCTGTCATGTTGCTCAGAAGTCAGTTTGTGCAGTTGATGCTTTGTTGTAGTAAAAATGTTGAAAACTCCGGAGTTTACTCTCTTATTTGTTCTGTCATTGTCCTGACTAATCATTGTGAAGTCATAAATGAAGGATACAGTGACTCACTGGGGTGTTGCGTTAAGAATGTGGGATGGGTCGAAGTTTTAAATAATGTTTAACTAAAAATTCCCTCTTTATTATGTTAAGCTGAATATTAGTAGGTTCAGAGTATTGGTGATGAAATGTGAACAGTTCTGCTTCTGCTTGGATATACAACTATTTCCATGTGTGTGTTTCTGCTTAATAAACACATTCAATTATAATTTCTCATTAAAAAATTTTTAAAACATAATTTATAAATAGAGCACTGTAAATGTATTGTCGTGATTTTTAATATACATTTATTACAGATGGTGCCGTATGATCTCCCACTCCATGCTGGAATTTTGCCGCGACTTGTAATCACAATAGTTGGGGAGCCCGTTCCCGGTGCAGACAGGTACACAACGTTCATCCTCTGATGCTGCTGTCAGTGATGCTTTGTTTGGACCTGCTCCCTCCGCTCTGCACCATTTACTCTCAGTGAAATGAAGCTTTTCTGCCACATGATTATACTCTTCCATCATATTATTATCTTAACTGTTATTTTCTTTTATTTATTTTATGAACTGTGGAAGAATGGGTTAGTCGACAGCAGCACTCACCCTAATCTCTCTCTTGCAGGTTCCAAGTTGACTTCATCAAAGGTTCAGATGTCGTCTTTCACTTCAATCCCCGATTTCACGAGCAAACAATTGTCAGAAACTCCAACCTGGGTGGATGCTGGGGGCCAGAGGAGCGAGAAGGAGGCTTCCCATTTGTTCAGGGACAGCGTTTTGAGGTAAAGTGTTAGTTATGAAACTGTAGCTGAGTTTAGTGCACATTTTATTCATAACTCAATTACAGTTTTATTCATGTCAGTGTCGCACCTTTTGGGGCACCCACACAGGCTTTAACTTTATTGCCACTGCACAGAGTACAAGTACTGAGAACATGCAGAAGGTCATCTCCTGTTCCCTTTTTATTTAATACAAAAGGCTGATAGACATGCAACAAAGCTCCTGAATTGACGCAGGAATGTGGGACAATTACCTTAATCATCCTTGTTCGCCCAACCCATACCTGATGCCACCATCATGTCATCTGGTATGGATGGTCGAGACGGGAAGAGTTCCCATGTTAACGAGACACTTGTGTGATTACAGCATTGGTTAGGCGAGGGTTAAAAATAATGTGGATTCACAGCGACGCAATAACCATTAAGTTGGAGTTTAATCGCCTTGAACCACAGACTTTGGCTGACGTCTCTACTCCTTAGATTTTTCAGGCACTTCTGCGTGTACAGTTTCCCTGTGGTACTTAAGACATGGATGTTGACGTGGACGCTTTAGTATCTCGTAATTATGTTCACTCTGAAATGACACGAACCGGCAGAAGAAAGAGATCTAACCAGCCAGGACAAATGAAAACACCCTTGTGAGTGTGCAGGGCCTATAACTTCAGATCAGTGACCAATTTAGGCAAATGCTGGAGCAAGGGAGTTAGTTTCTGGTCACAAAATATCGAACGCGCGTGTAACCGGCATGTTATGTTTCGTACGAGACCTCACCATTCACAAAGTTTCTATCGCTCTCCGTGCAGCTGAAGATCCTTGTGGAGGAGGACATGTTTAAAGTGGCGGTGAACGGCACCCACCTGCTGGAGTACGAGCACAGAGTCGGCGGGATGGAGGAAGTGACCCTGGTGCGAGTGACTGGAGACGTCATCCTCCACAGTGCAGCCCCGAGCATGATCTGAATCGCTGAGCTACTTTTACCACACGCTGTACAGGAGACCTAGGGCAAACTTTACCAGCGTATTTGAAACCCTTTCAAATACCTTGATGGAGTTTTCGAGGCACAATAGTTAGCGAAGTGCAATCTTTGCCCACCTGGCACTTCGACGTCATTTATTACAGAACAGATGGCTGATTAACCCGGGTCTGCGCACTATAATCCTTTTCTTTTTGTCTGGCTCTCGTGTTATAATCACTCACAATCCAATATATTTTAGAACATAACAGTATCCAAGTAGTGAATGAGATAAAGTGCATCTTGTAAGGAAATACTAATTTATACCTAATGAAACGATTGTAGCCCAAGTGGAACAGTGTGACGTGTCCCAAACATTTCACACATTCTCCACTAGTATGCTGTAATTTGTTTACAGTACGTGTATGTTTATTATTCTGTCCTTTGTATCAAATTCTTGATGAGCCTTTGTAAATGCATGAGTGTGCTGCTGCAAATCAACTCGGTCTCCTTTTCACCGTCTTACTTGAGTGTTCACTGGCCTGTTGACACACAGTAGGCTACTGATGAAGTTTCTTAACATGTATTTATATACCGACTTTGAGCTCCTCCCCCCCGCAGTATTAATCCTCCTGAGCTCTCACACTGAAGTATGATTTCATGTTGAAGTCTAATCTAACAGCAAAAAAGATTTGAAGTAAAACGCTGAAAAGAGGCAGGATGGGCTCCCTCAGTTGTTGCCAAAGATGACAGTGGTACAGTATTTTGAGATTATATGCTTATCAATAAAAGGCAACAAACAAATATCGACTGATAATGCTGTTTGATTCAGAATATTGTACACTTTTCATGAGTTACCTGCCTGTACACATAATAAATGCTAGTTTTCCTGTTCCCGTTCTTTGCATTTTGGTGTATTACAGGATGAAATAAAAACACAGTATAGTTAGAATTTAAAATGTGACTGCGATGTCAAAATTAGAGCTATAGGTACTTAAAGTATCAAAAGGACTTTTTATACTTTTTATATTTCTGCATACATAACATTTTAGATGCAGGAACTTTTACTTTTAGTTGAGTATTTTTGTAATGCATTTATTGCTCTTATCTAAATACTCCCTACACCACGGTAACAAATGAATGTTAGTAATTGTATTAAATTACATTATATTACCGTGGTAGCAACACAATTTTTAGAAAACACTTTGTACACTAAGGCACAGTAAAAGCAACGCAATCTAAGTAGAATATAAAATGTGTAATATATCTGCTGAAAGCAGTGGTGGACTGTAACTAAATATATTTACTGAAGTACAAATCACTGCATTTGTCTGACAGCGTTAGTTACTAGTTACTTTTTAGATTCCAACTTTTCATTCCCTGTAACTATGAAAAACATATGTCTCCAAATTTGGAGATTTAGAATTTTACTTTTCTGTTAACTGAAGGATTAGGTGTTTCATTTATAGGTTAAGAAAAGTTGCTTTTCTCTTAAGCTAAATGAACTATTTTAATCCCCCTGGGATTAGCTGGAAAATGCTTCGTCACAAAGCTGAAAACAGTTGTTATTCTGAACTCACGAAAAGTTGGCTCACAGGACAGCGACACAAACACATAATGAATTTATAGAATATGATGCACTGCTGTAGATTAAACTCCCCAACAGTATATAAAGTAGTTAAAATTAGCACAACCTTAAACAACCACAGCGGTAAAATTCAACCTACACATTAATGTAGCAGTAATATTAATCCAGAAACACCATAAAGCTGACAGGGACCATTATTCTGTATAATGAGTACTTTTACTTTTGATACTTTAAAGTATGCAAGTGTTATCAGCAGAATTTACTGCTTTTACTTTAGTACGGGTTTGAATACAGGACTTTTACTTGTAGAACGTAAGTAAAACATTTGAATATTTCTCCCACCGCTGGGAAGGATTTAACATCAGTAGCAGAAGTAGTAAAACTACATTTCCTTATCGTGGGAGCAATTGATCTGCAGTATTTTGCATCTGCGCGCTCTGATTTGCCTCCCTGACTTGTAATGCAAAGGTCGACCTGCAGTTCCGCCTCGTCCCATTAGGGGGCAGCACAACCACGAACCTCCTAATGTGCCGGAGGAAGCAAATCGAAACTCCTCAATGAGTTCACCTTCAGATAAATAGTTTGTGTTCCCCCCCCCCCTCTATTTTATCTGAAGACTCATTTTAGTCGTCTGGCATCTTGGCAAAATGAATGGCTCTGTGCACTCCTCGCCCGACGCGGTGGACATAAAACTGAAGCGAGGACCGGCAGGTAAGAAGACTGAACAACTTGACGCACCGTTAGCAGACTGCTAGCTAGCTAGCTAACGTGACGTAGCAGCGAAAGTGTGTTTGCCGAAGCTAATGGCTAATTTGCGAAATATACAAATAACACAACCTCCCACCAATGTGTTAACGTGCAGTACAAGCAGGGTTGTTGAGTTGTGGAAGCCAGAGGCGCTCTTACAACTCAGTTTTAAAGAAAAAAACTGTATTTATACAGTTAGACTCTGTGTTAAAAGCTTTAAAAGTCACGTTACTCCTCGGCCTGTCAGACAGACGTGTGTCGGCTTCTCCATTGAAGCCAGTGGACAGTAAGAAAGCTTTAGCTTCATGACAGAGTAATGTCTTTACACAGTTTACATTTGTTGTGTAACAGCGTGTTTCTCTGAATACACCTTTTGAGGATCTGTAAAACGTTGGAATGATTAATCTTGTACTTTGATCCATTGACATAAATGTAATGAGTGGATCAGCAGCTTCTGCCCTGGACAACCATTCAGTCAATGTGCCTATTGAATTGTACTCAAAAACCTTAATCTCCTGCCTGTGTCCTGTCTGTCTGTCTGTCTGTTTGTGTGTTTTAAATTTCATTTTTAATTTTCTTTAGGCTTAGGCTTCAATATAGTCGGGGGCGTGGATCAGCAGTTCGTAGTGAATGACAGTGGCATCTATGTGTCCAAAATAAAAGAAGATGGAGCTGCAGCGTTGGATGGAAGACTCCAAGAGGGGGACAAGATCCTGGCGGTACTAAATGTTGATGTTATCACGGGTGGAGGGTGTAGAGGAGGGTATTTGTGATGATTTGTGTGTGTCATCTCCATAACTCTTGGTGAGATTGTGGTGGAGAAACACATTCTTTAAATTGCACCTATTACAATTTATATAACCCTTTAACCGTGTAAGTCATTAGATGGTTTCAGCCTCTCAATTGTGAAGACCCTTCTTTCTATGAAAATGAATATCTGAAACTTTCTTTGGCTCTGGAGAGCTGGTCGGACGTGTGGAAACTGTGATGGGCAACTCTCTCAATTGTCTGACATTTGATATATTTCACAATGATTTGATTACAGTAATCCAGAAAATACTCAGCTGATTCATTGAAAGTGAAACTAACGATTAACTGAAGTTCAGTCGTTTGATTGAAGCTGGTGATGAATAAAAAAGCACTTTGTGATTGTTTTTTTTTTTGTTTGTTTTCACGTGTGCATTAGATTAACGGAGTGAAGCTCGAGGACCGGACACACAGAGCTGCAGTGGAGCTTTTCAGGACAGCAGGGGAGGACGTGGAGCTCCGTATTCGCAAAAAGGTCGGAGCCTCTTTCTAGTATTCAAATGTTTCAGTGGTTTGTTGATTTTTGTCCTTTTTGTTTATTTTGCCAACTGGAAAAATAAATTGTCCGTAGCACACTCACCTAGTCAGAAAAGCAGCACAGGAGCATTTAACAGAAAACTAATATGGTAATGAAACATCATCAAGGTATAAATCAGAGTGCACTAGTAAAACAAAATTCAAAAGTAGTGCTGATTGCACTTGAATACAATATTTCTTTAAAATATTTGTGGTTGCCCTGTAGTGCCTTCCACAGTTTTTCAGGCTGCTCGTGGCCTTATCTCTTGCCCTGATTCTTTACATGTCACGACTATCACAAGTGAAGACAAATCTACTCTGTGGCAGCCTCACAGTCTCACAAAAGTGCATTCATTATTTATGATGTTCGAGATGGTGTTGGAGGTGGCCTTGTGCCAGGCGAGGTGGCCCGCCTCTGCTATGAAGACAGGGCAGATTTATTTATATGGCACATTTTACACACATTCAACGTGCTTTACATGGGCAAAGAAAAACATTAGAAAGACATAATAAAATAAAATAAAACAATAGGAAGCCCTGAGGATTCATGTAATGAAATATCTGAGAACTACGTCTAAACTAAGGATTAGAAGTAACATCCTGTTCCAGTTTTTGTATCACTGTGTACCTAATATTTGTTCACAGCTGCCACACCGTAAGCAAACGTATAGTTTACCACTACGACCATGGAGATGAAGGTCAGCTGCAAGTCTGGGGAAAAAATAAGCGTTTTATAAAAAAAAGTGGGCATAGTTTTTTGGAGTTTAATCATATTTCATCCAACTTTTTCTATACATGAGCGCTTTCATTCTACTGTTTAAAAAAAAGTAAAATTGTAATGGTTGGATAATCCTGCTGTTATTTCAGATGACATTAATCCACAGGCTTCACGAGTGTTTTGTATTTCACTCTTAAAGCCATAAAAATGTTACCGTTACTCCTGTGACTGTGTGTACAAACGTGTACAAAAGTACGTCTAAATGCCTTTGAGGAAAGACCAAAAGCATCCTTTTCCCCATTTGAATAAATATTGCGTCTCACCGCTCAAGATGATCACACAAACTGGTTCATTTTGAGTATACTTCAGCCTTTAGACTGCGCCGCTAAATAGTGACCTTGTCAGTGCAATGTGTTATTGGATTCACATTTACTTTTCATTTGATTCATCACTTCTTAGAAGTTTTAACTTTGTTAAATCTGAAAAAGTGTCCCACTCTAACTTTGTGGTTTAAACTTGTGTGTGTTGCAGTTGCCGCAGCACACGAACGGACCGGCAGGCTCCAAACCCAGCGACGGATCTTCCTTTTCTCTGGGAATACTGGTTACTTTAGCGGGAGCTGCAGCCGTCTTTGCTTTCTTTTACATGCACCACCATAAGAAGCACTTTTAACGAAGCTGACGTCTGTAAGTCGTTTTTAAGATCAAAGACTTTGCTAAAGGCCAAAGAAGTGAAAGAGGGAACAAACTCAAATCGCTAGAAGTTTTTTTATTTTTTATTAGTAGGTGTCGCTGACGAGTTTCTCCATGTTCATGTGTGTTATGTGATTAATGGTAGCTTCTTGACACCCTTCCTATGCAAAAGGATGCTCTTTTAACACAGAGATTACTTGTAATAGACAACTTTGTGATTGTAAGGAGGAGAAGAAGGATTGTACACCTGACATTCCTGCTGCTGGGCTGAGCTGAGCAGCTGTCGTACACAGAATTTTTATATAGAGAAAACGATGAAATCCACGGGTTTTACAGACTGAAAGCCAGTGTTGTGTGCAGTCACTCGTAGGCCTCTCTGTACCTCCATCGCTGAATGGCAGATCTGTCTGAGGGGAGGCCGAGAGGAACCCACTGTATAGTTTCAGCATGTTAGCATTTAAAATTCACGCGACTGGGTTTGATTTTCATTTTGCACAGAATCATGGGAGGAGTGGCATCTTATCATACTGTATAGATTGAGCTATGGGACTAAAAAGGCATGCAGTTGATGTGACAAGTGGTGTAATGGACTTTAGAGTGCCTTTTGGTTCTTGTTGACTTCTTATCACAATTAAAATGAAAATCAACCCACTACGTTCATTAATACATTAAATGAAAGGATGTGGCTGGCGATAGTGTGTATTTTCTTATTGTCAACAAATCCGGTAAAAAGCCCCAAACCGACAGTGAGTTAGTCCGTCTCCCAATACTTTCCCACTTCTTTAGCCTGTCTGTTGCCCACAGCCACGAGGCCATTTGTTCAACTCGTACATCTTAAAAAACATGTCACAAATACATAGTTTCACTTTTTAAAAAGAGTGATTTTGTCGGAGACTACTTTCAGCTGCGGATTAAGACTCATTCGGCGCTCTAGTGAGTATTTACAGCAGCATGAATGTGTATGTGGGATTGAGTCTAAATAAACTACAGAGACCGTGTTCATTGTAATGAAGAAACAATCATGGAGCTCAATGGCAGAAGAATAAAACATACGAAACACTATCTGTTGGTAAAAGCAGTTCATTGTTGGTTTTGGTCTTTTAATGCGATTTGTTGACACTAAAATACAGATTATCACCAGACTTGTTCAAAGTATCACTTAGCAGTTTCACTTTGAAGAGTTTATGGCAAAGTGTATTTATAAAAAAAAGGCCACTCAGGGTGAACCATGAAATCTATAAAACAAATCATTCCATATGTATGTATCATGTGGTGAGCAGCTCATGTCTTTATTCTCAGTCACAGATGAAGACTGAGCGATGTTTGTCCGTGTTTGAGTTGCGTTGCAGCCATTTTAAACATTCTCCTAATTTTGCCTCCGTGCTCGTACTCGTAGTAATCGCACCGCACCTTCTGTGCGATGGAGGACACAAGCTGTTGATTTCTGTGAAGGATCACAAATTAAAATGTTTTATTCTGTTGGGGTTTTTTTTGCACTGGCCACAATCATTGGACTCCTCCAGTAACGGCCGTAGAGCAGATGAATAAGCGAATGTGAGCTGGGTGTATTTGTCCACATTTGTCAGTCTGCAGTGTATCTACCATGCAACTGTCTGACCGAATGTTGCTCTTGCTGTTTAAGTGTATTTCGAGTGTCACTCTGCTGAGTGGGGTTGTGAATATGTGCAGTAAGCCAGAAAAGTCCATCCAAAGCACTAATAAATTATACAAATACTGTGTTTTACATCCAATCACCTACTGTATTAAAATTCACGTTGAATTCGGCTGTTGTTGGTTTGTTATTTAATAGCAGGAAATACAGAATATTTCACATTAATCTGTAAATACCACTTATGAACATGAACTGTTAAAATCGAGATTTACTAATTCGAAATTATGAGACAATGAGTATGTAAATCCAAATGTGTACTTTGTTTGTCATAATTTATATGTGTAATACCTCTCACAACGTTGATTTAGGAAAAAAGCAGATTTTTTATCTGTAAAGTTAACTAGTCGACGAAAGCACAACACCGGATGTTGTCAGTTTACCTTCAAATTAAAACAGGATACGTGTGAATTTAACAAACATGGTCTTTTCTCAATATGGTTGGTTATTACCAAACGCAGAATACTGTTTAGCCTGTTATTAATATGATACAGTGAGGAAAATAACTTAATGACAGATAACTGAACGAGTAAATGAATCGTGTTGTGGATTTTGTTTTAGCTCATTTGAGCTGTTCCTTGGCTGTATTTCTGCATTATATATAGATTTTAAATAATTTTTACGAAAGTGTAGCACCAATTTCAGTGGTTATGTCACAAAAATGAACTTTAACAAACAAAACAAAGATATTTTTGTTTTGTTTTCCTGCATTAAAAATAACGCAGAGGTGGAAACTTGCGCGTATGTCAGTCGGTGCCTGGTTGTCAGAAACAGTGAAAAGGTGGTGTGTTTTGTAACAAAAATGTGCTCCTGTACACCCACCAGCTCTGTCTCTCATCAGCTGTTGGGAGGATGTTGCCTCGGAGGCAGATATGATGTAATCTCCCTGAGAGAGAGAGAGAGAGAGAGAGGAACAGAGCCAGAGCTGGACAACAATCCCACGACACGGGTGGATCTCGGCTGCTTTGGTACTTTTCTGAACTACACCAGAAAGCCTCCGTCGAGCGGAGATTTGGCTGAAACGGCTCCGTGTTGTTGGAGGAGTCATGCCGCGGAGGTTTGTGCCGGCGAGCCTCCCCTCCGGACGGAGAGGATGCTGAATGCGGGCCAGCAGTGAGGAGCAGCACCGGCCGGGGATGCTGCTGCTGAACTTGACTCCCACCCCCCCTCTCGCACCTCAGCTGTAATCAACCAGGAGTCCTCTCCGACAGCTGCTCCGGCATCCTCCGTGTGAAGATGGCCCGCACCCCGCCTCCGCCGCTGACGTCGGTCCGCCCTAGCTGTCGCCTTTTCGCCTATGATGAGAGGAGGGCGCCTGTTTCAGATTCCACCACTCGCAGGCCCCTTTTTGTCTACTCTGGCTCGTGTTATCACCTCTAAAGCGCCTGATGTGACATTTTGAGATACTGTGGTTGCTTTTATTTCGAGAAAACACCCCTCCTGCCAGCATCGATTTCACCTCCCTGCAGATATTATTCCTGGAGATGGGCCGCGTCCACTGCTGCACCTCGCGTTGCCCTGCTGGGATCTGAGTTTCATTTCTTTCCCGACTTCACTTGCGATAATGACCCTGTGACATCTCGCTAAGCTTCAGCTGCCCTGTTTCTTTTTGGGGACGTTTTTCCTGTCTTTCCTCGCCTTTCCAGCTGAGCCGTGTCCGTGCAGCAGAAGCCCTGCAGGGGAATGAGCAGCCTCCGTCCCTCCTGCAGAAGCCTCCCCGCTGCTCCTGCTGTCCACCGTGTGGCCCTGTGACTTCACGGAGGTGTGGAGGTCCTGACGACCGTCAAACGTGGAGGGTGGAGACGTTTGCCTTTCCAGCTCAGGTTTAAACCATGGCCAATGAACCTGTCATCCTTAACGTGTATGATATGGTAAGGGTCCATCTCAATCCAACTACACTTCATTTTTGTTGTACTAATTGTCTTCTGCTTCCGGCAGGGCTGTTTGTAACCGGACACCAGCAGAGAAAGTGAATGCACCACTGAAAATAGGCCCACTACTGTAACACACCTGCTTCACATGTGCACAGACGTGTGTTTATCTAAATACACACTTAACTACATACTTTCCTAATGTTGATTTTTGCTACTTTAATTCTACTTCTGTGAACGTCTATAAATTTGGCTAAAGTAAAATAATTAAATATGGAACTTGATAAGCATACAGCTTACTGTAAAGTACCCAGTGGATGTGGCCTCATCAGCCTTTCTGCAGACTTGCATTGTGTTGTGCAGACACATTTGGATCTAACTACTAATAACCATTATTTAGCTGTAGGCTGTCACTGTATTTAGTTAAGTTAAGTTCAAACATAAAAAGATAAGGAAGTAGAGAAGAAAGTAAATCTCATATTCCGACCTCAAGCCTACGAAACAAGAGCTTCCCTCCACTGGCTGCCCTCTGTCACTGTGCCTGCAGCTCACATGATGCAGGCACACACATTTACGCACACATACTCACATAAACCCACACACGTCAGTAAAGGACAAGAGCCTTCATTCATTCGTGTGCCCACTGCCTGGTCTTCACATACTGTACTGCTGAACAGCGTCCTGTGTGAATATTATGCAACGTGTTGCTGAAAATCCACAGAATTACTCCATTTGCAGCAAAACATTTGTGAAATTGTGGAGTGTATCTACTACTAAACTACTACATAGAAATAACACTTTACTTAACCTCTGCCTGTTTAGCATTTATAAACAGTACATAAACACTTAAGTTGTTTATAACACAATATAATGCAGCTGTAAGCAGATATGCAGACATTATTAAATGTCTTATTAAATACTACTCTGTATTATAAAGAGTGAAGAACTTTGTGTGCACACCATTTGAATCCTGTGCAGGAATGAGAATGCTATATAGAGAGTTTACTAATGAGTGTAAATACATTTAATGGCTTTAGCAAAAAATGTAAATAAAATGGAGAGCCGAAGTGGAACCAGACCTTCTGGACTCTCTTCCAGAAAAGAAACCTCATTCAACATCCCACTGACATTTGTAACAACTCTAATGACTTAAAATAAATACAGCCTTGGAGCAGAGGCTTTCTCAGCAGCATGGCATGTGGCTCGCTTCACAAGTGTAGATAAGTACGGTAGTAAATGTAATATTGCTATTATCTAATAATGTTTTTTAGCACCCAGAAGCTAAAAGACTCTAAATTGCCGCCATAAATACATTTTTAAAAATGGGATTGATGAACTTTCACAAATAAACACTTAATATTTTATATTCAAATAAACTACAAAGACACATTTTTATGATTGGGACTGTTATATTGTTTAAACACAGTTGCTTCATGAGAGGGGTTAGATATATAGATACACAGATGTATATGCATATTGCCAAAAATGAGTTTTTGAGTGATTTAAGGAATCCTTGGACATAAATGTGTAGTCACAGAGCTACCCAGCAGTTTTTGGACTGTCAGTCTTAAAGCCGTCTTACAGATGAGGATCTCAGTGGGAACAGAAAGTGACAGCTGCTCAAACAGCTGAATTATTTCCTGTGTGTCTCTGCTGTGCCAGGACTTAACAGGTCATGAAGGGGGCTGTTGAAGAGGGAGAAAGTAATGATGGGGGTGGCGACAGTCAGAGTCAGCCTTAAATACTTGAATACCCGAGAAGGCGGCAAGATCCGACTGAGAGTGCATCACGTGAGGCGGGATGATGATGAATCGATCTTCTTTGATGTGAAATCAATGTGACAGGAAGATGCATGTCGTGGTGCATGCTGTCTCTGCACAGGCGGGAGAGTGTAAGTGGAGACTGCGTGGATCGTTGCAGCAGTGTTGGCATGCAGCATGATTTGACTAAAGCAGGAGAGTTGAGGCTCATCATCATCGGCGAGACAGTGACTGGAAACGCTCCACTAATGCTGCCAGGACTCACTTGTTTATGCGCTCAGGAGAAAGTCATGTCGTTTGTTAGTCGGCTTGTTCACGTGGATGGAAGGATTTGTCCCCGTAGACTGAAGATGAGAACTGGTTAAATGATTTACATCCTGGTGTAAAATGGGAAAATGCTAGAGCCAAAAAAAGGGTAGAAGTCACTGCAGACACATGAAAAGGCTCTATTGACACAGAGGAAAGTGGTGGATATGCTTTTATTGTATCTCTCTGAGCCCAGAAACCTGTTCTATTATTAATAGGGGACAGCTGGGGCAGTGTGGATAGCTCTTAGCATGTTTTCTCAGGGGTGTCTGAGGGTGCAGGAGTGTCAGTGGGCGTGAGTGGCGGGTGTTGTCCTGGCAAATGATGTCCTCATTGTCTGCAGCGAAGGGCGGCATGGTGGCTCATATGTCACCAGGATGTTTTTCCATGTGTAAAACTTTCTCGACTTGCAGGTCAGATAGATCAGATGATCTTTGTGTGATTTGTTGTGTATCTGCCCTGCGATGGATCAGTCCAAACCCTTAAAAGCTCTAATGCAATCAAACAATCACTTAAGAGAGTCTACTTTTGTGCTTACAGTACAGATTCTGGCATTTTGGGAAGTACGTTTATTTTCTTTCTAGCAGGGAGTTAAATGACAAGATCAATACTATTCTCATTTCAGTACATTAAATATAAAGCTGGAGCTGGGAGGTGGCAAAACACCATGGGTAAAAAAATCTGCCTACCAGCACGTTTGAATTTCACTAATGAACACGGTATATCTTTGTCTTTGTTTCAACCATACCAACCTGCGTGAATACAATAACCCTTGGACAAAGCCATGCTAGCTGTTTCCCCAGTGTCCAGTTTTTATGCTACGCTCAGCTAACGTCTCCTGAGTGTATAGCTTCATATTCACTGTACTGACGCGAGAGTGGTATCAATCTTCTCATTTTCCTTTCAGCCAAATATATTTCTCAAAATGTCAAACTATTGCTTTGACTGAAAAACACTTCGTTAGTGCAGTAAAATCATTGTGACCCCCAAATTCCAAAAGAAGGTGTAATATTTATGTGTTAAATATGACCATATGTAACTGGGAACTGAGTACATGGAATACACTGTTCAACATGATGATTTAAGACTACAGTACTTTCTGCAGAGCTGCCACATTGTTTCTTACCTGATACAAAACAAAATAACCGTTGATATTGATCCTAAATGAAACCCTCTTCTTAACCTCTCTTTCTCTGCAGTACTGGATAAACGAATACACTTCCAATCTGGGGATTGGAGTCTTCCACTCAGGCATTGAGATTTATGGCCGAGGTAAGACCTTTCGTTCCTTTATGTCTGTGAAATCCCATCACAGTTTATCAGAGCAGAATCACAGCCGGACACACACTCTGACCCGAGCCTCACCGTCTCATCGTGAGGTTTGTACCAGGCTGCTTTCACAGACACGGATAAAGTCTGGTTTTAAAAATGGAATATGGAATTGGGTTCCTAATAACATGACCCCATTTCTCTGGGTTGATTCACCAATGACTCAGTGTTGTGTGTGTGTGTGTGTGTGTGTGTGTGTGGTTTGAAAAACAGATAGTAACCAGGGTGAAACTGGATCACTGAATTCCATTTTATTTTGTGCTTACAGCATATGTTGGGCATAAACACCTCATGAAGTTAATCACTTTTAATTTAATATACTGTCACTGTCAGGTATAAACCTCCAACTCCAAATCTTCAGGCATATCATAAAATGTGAATCTTGCTGCATATTTTTTATCATTTCAACTGAATTTGTGCAATTTGTGAGAAAAAGCTATATTTTAAATGTGGATTTTATCAAAAGACTTTAACAGATAGATTATTTTATGCATGCATTCATGTGTAAGTAGCATGTGACTGTGTTCGATGGTCAACAGGGAGCTCATTTGAACTTTTTTATATACTGGCGGTTAGTTTAATCTCCTTTAATAGTGCATCATATTTTATAAAGTCATCATATGTCTTGCATGTCATAGTCATTTGTAAAGTAACAAAAGCTATCAGATAGAGGTAGTGGAGTAAAAAGTACAGTATTTCCCTCTGAATTGTTGTGGAGAAGAAGTATAAAATTGCATACAATGGAAATACTAAGTAGAAGCGCCTCAAAGTTGTACTTAAGTGCTGTACTTGCTTAAATGTACTTAGTTACTTTTCACCACTGCTTTTCATGGCAACATTTAAATATAATACGTTTGAAATTGAAGCACAAGTAACTGTTTTAACATATCATTGATAACATTTCTTTGTACTCGTTTCATCCTTGAGTACTTGTTTAAACTCAAATTCAATTTAGAAGCGACATAGTTAACGGTTTAAGGTGCTCTATTCAACACGCTGTGTCTCTAGTGTTCATCACTGTTTTGTACTGCTGTAAATACAAGGAAGAGAGGCCTGTAATTAGTCAGGCCTAATGATTTAAGTACAGTGTGTCGGTGATTAACTGCCTGCCTCTGAGTAATTACAGTTGTTTAGTGCTTCCAGGAGTTAGACTGTGTTTTTTGTCTTTGTCCACACAGAATTTGCATACGGGGGTCATCCGTACCCTTTCAGTGGCATCTTTGAAATCAACCCCGGCAATGCTGCTGAACTGGGAGAGACATTCAAATTCAAGTGAGCGTGCTCCACTTTTAGCATACAATGCACTGATGCTGTTAATGTTAACACTGGAGATGAGTGAGCTGATATCTCGTTCTCTGCTTTAAAACAGGGAGGCTATTGTTTTGGGCACCACAGACTTTACAGAGGAGGACATAGATAAAATCATGGAGGAGCTTGGTAAAGAGTTCAAAGGCAACGCCTACCATCTAATGCACAAAAACTGCAACCACTTCTCCTCCTCGCTGTCTGAGGTCAGTCTGATACTGTTTTTACTGCCAAATGCTTTTAGTTCTTTTTTGTTCATCGTGTACGTATTATTCAGAAACTATAAGATGCACAACAGTGCTGAGTAACACCTATAAATAAGTAAGAGAGTTACGTGAAAGTTTGTCCACAGAAGTAGAATTTTTGGATGGATTACCATGAGAGTTATGGGCCCCTGTCAGGATGAATTGTTTGAAATGTAACTTTGCTGATTTCTTTATGCCTTTATTTTTCATCTAGCTCCACCATCCGATTCAGATTACTTTGTCCAATACTATAATTTGTGACCAGATTCCTGCAAAACTAGTTGTGGAAGCTGCACTCGGTTTGTGCTAATTGCAATATAATTATATTAATTGTTTTATCCGGTTCTTGTGAGACCCTCAACTTCTTGGAAGTGATGTACCAAATTGCTGGAACAGCCTTTAACAGCATTTTATACAGCCACAAAATCATCACATTGACTGGTTTAACTTCCTTCTAGTCAAATTCTTGTTTTTTAAATGTCTCACACATTTATAGGGATGAAACAAAGACAATATTTTCCGACTTTTTTCAGTTGCTGTGTGGACGGGAGATCCCTCGCTGGGTCAACAGACTGGCATACTTCAGCTCCTGCATCCCCTTCCTGCAGAGCTGCCTACCCAAAGAGTGGTTAACCCCGGCCGCCCTGCAGAGCCACATCAGCCTCGGCCTCCACAAAGAGGAGCAGAACGAGTCGAGTGACGAGGACCATCCGTCCCCGTCCGGAGCGGCCGCCACCGGCTCCTCCCACAGCTGTCGCCACACGAGGGTGTGAACTGCCCCCACACACGCTGACCTCTGGACCGTCCTGCCACCTCTCGGCATTAGTAGGCTTGAACAACCACCTGACCTCATGCTGTTTGTCCTCTGAGTAAAAAGGCAGGAAAAGAAGAGTTCCCTCTTCATGAAAAGAGCCGGTGCCAGAGACTTCAGACCTACAGACGCCCTGCCTGTCCTTTCTACTGACGACAGGATGACGAAGGCAAACTTTGACGCGAGCACTGAAGCGTGGTTCAGACTCCACAACAAACACTTGTAGATCTAAAGTTTGTAGTAGGTTATTATAAGTCTTTTCCATGAACTTTTCAACCTTTGTCAGCCTTGTTCCCTGCCCTGCCTTCAGAGCTGCTTTTGTAGAATAACTAAATAGACACCTGAGGCTACTTACTTAGTGACATTGCCACTGCTAATCTGCTCAATTTCAACAAGTCCTCGTTCAATAACCTCTATGTGGCCTTCGGTTGACATCGTTGACTCTGCTTTCTTTGTGTGGAACTTAAATAGTTAACTTTGGCCATTTTAGAGGATTAGAGAGGATTTGATTGAATGTTGCATGTTTAAAGAATTTGACAAAAGATCCAACTAAACTGAGATGCCACACTTCTGCTCATATCATCAAGTATTTCTTCTCCTTTTCCTTTTGTAAAAAGAGTGATCTAACTTGGGACTTGTTCTAAACAGTAAACAATCAAAGGCAAATACTGTTCATACAGCCTCGGGCAGCCCAGCCACTCTCCGTGAACATCTCAGAGACACAAACATAAAGAAAATCAAGCTGCTACACTGACAACTGTTGACTTTGTGACCCAGTACAATTTTTGTCTACGCTTTTATATCCAAAATATCTTTATATTATAAAGGTGCGGTAACTTCCAGGCTAGGAAATGTACATTGACACCCAGAGAATGTTCCTGGGTGATACTGGTCATAACTACATTTTTCACCAATAAACCAATAAAGACTGAGCTGCCGTGGCAAAGAAAAACAGAAAATCAGCATTCTCCTTTAAGTAACAGTAGTGCTTAAAGCAATAGTTTCTACGTTTTTGGTAAATTCACTTATTTGTTTTCTTGTCAAGAGTTAGATGAGAAGATCAATAGCATTTTAATTTCTGTATGGTAAATATGGACCTACAGCCAGCAGCCAGTTAGCATAGCTTAGCATAAAGACTGGAAACCAGGGGAAACAGCTAGCTTGGCTCTGTCCAAGGGTAATAAAATCTACCTATCAGTGTCTTGAAAGCTCAGTATTCAAAAATGTATATCTCACAGACATGAGATTGGTATTGATCTTGTCATCTAACTCTCAGAAATCAAGCAAGTAAGTATTTCCCACAATGTCAAACTATTCCTTTAAGACCATGATTTATTTGAACTGTGACATGTTTACAGAGACAATGCATTTTAATGATAGTAAACCAAAAAAAAGATACTCAGATTCTCATAAATAGAAAATATGATGTCATGAAGTCATTTGAAATCCTTGTGGTTTGAGCAGACGGGAAAACATAATGACTACACCCCCCTCTGATATTGATGATGGCGGCGATTATAAGGATGATAATGCTGATGACAAACCCCGGCTCCGTGTAGTTTTACTCATTTTAATTCATGCTGCTTGCTTTTTTGAAATGCTAAAGCTCAGTGAACCAGGCCACATGTGATTTGAACGTTTCCCATCCCTCCTGCTGTAGTGTGTTCGTGGACAGCTACCCTTTCTCAGGATGGAAATCACATGACTTGTAAAAGCGATAGTCATCTCATTCCTGCTCAACACCTCGATGAATGGGGTTGAAAGTGCAAATGAATCATTTGACTTCTGCTTCATGTTCTTAAATAAGCTATATTCCTATTTATTTATTTTATTTTTTATGTAGTTACATTTCACCAAGTGTGTTGTGTTGAGATTCTTGGTATGTTTTGCGTTGACAGGAGCTGTATAGTGATCAGTATTCCATGTTTAAACTTATTTTAGCACTTTCTACAGAACAGACAAGACAGGTATTTTTTCTGTCATACTGTGTCTACCTAACCCTTGTTTTTCCTTTTTCTAACCCAAGATAATTTCATGAATGATGATATAGTACTAGAATAAAGAGACAGAATAACAATAAAATGTTTGGCTTCTTCTGTTGTAGCCTAAAATATGGTTAGGGGTGGGCAATTTGACGATATATACTGTGAGATGACATAAAACATCTCTTGGTGTATTATTGAATATTATTTTAAGCACACATGGGTGCATGGGTGCATCCCTAAATATAACTAGACAGATATATTAACCGGGCGAATATACGGCCATTAACAGCTAATCATGGATTGGATGTATTATTATCAGTATTATGTTGGGCAATAATTAACAAGAAATGAAATGCAGTAGAGAAATGTTTTTGTACACTAAAGAGCACTGACAAGTTTGTATTTCTTCTGTAAAATGTCCCTCTTCATCACAGAAACAAATGTATTGGTGCCTTCGAGAATTTTTGTTAATGTTATGTATTTATCATGTTTTATTATTATATATAATTATCACATTTAAAAAAAACATAAATATAAATATTGGTGTCTGCCTCCAAAACCCAGTTTCAGCATTGATGTATGCCTAAATATATTGCTGGTGGTGACAATTTAGTAAATGTAAAAACATGTAGAAATTAATATAATGCTGAATTCAAAGAGATATTATATTGGGTGTACAAAGCAGACAGCATCACTATGACTACAGATTAGCATAAAAGCTAAATACACTGGATTTTTAGCATTACAATATGCTCGCTTGCAATGTAAACTCTGAAGTGGGTTGCCAAATCAATGTTGCATCCCCCTTTGAGAATTCCAAGTAGCTCCGCTTATTTTTCTTCATAATTAAAAACATTCTAGTGTATTTCTTCAAGTCAAACTACTGTTTATTTCACTGTGATGAGTTAATACAACCGGTACATTACTTGTTTGGTCGACAAAGGGGACAAAATCGTCAACCTTAACCAAGTTAAGCATTAACTACGGCGGTTAATGTCCAATCCAAAACTGGCAACGTAAAGGCGGCAGCAGCAGCAGCAGCATTTCCTGTTCCCCGCTCTTTAGACTCACTCGCCATTTTGATATAGTCGAGCAGAGCTGAGACGATCCAGTTAAAGTTGTAACTAATCGGCGACGTAAACAACAAAATCGGAGACGCTCGGAGGAACAACATTTGGTGAGAATCTGATTGATTTGGCGTTTAATAATTTAATTAGCTTTGCGTTTTTTAAATAGCTAACCGTGGGGTTTTTATGTTCGGAGCAGTTAATGTCTTTGTAGCTAACGGTAGGTGGCTAACTCCGCTTAGCTAACCAAAGTCGACCTCGAGGCGAGCTAACATTATGGAAGCTCCAAGCAAGAAACGAAATTGTTCTTAAGCCGAGTAAAGATAGGATATTTTAGTATATAGTGGACGGCTACATTAGAATTGCATTTGGCAGATGTTCATTTGTCACCGCTTAAATATCTTCTCTACGACTAATGCGTGTATGGTGTAATTGGGAGATTTAAACGTGAAGCTGCAATAGCGTGTCCTCCTAGTAAAGGGCTAACGTTGGTAAGCTAAAGTTAGGCCCAAGCGCTCGACTGCTGCGATGATTACAACCTAACTCAGTTTGGTAAGGATTTTAAGTTGACCAATGTTAGTTTTTAAAAATACGACTGGACCAATTTAACGGTTTTGTTGGGATGCTATTTAATTGTTGTGTTAAAATTTCTGCGATGTGGTTTTAATATGTCGTCCACCGTATTTATACCAATTAGTGAAGACAAAATAGTAGAAACGCATCCTAGTGTAATGGAAGACAATTCGGAAACATCTAAAATTACAATACAGCCTTTAGGATTCCTATATATGTTGACGTAAATGCTTCTTAAATTATAATAAAAATGTAACGGGTAGGAATCATTGCATGGCTTTTGTATTACATTGTGTTAAGTTTAGCTAGGTGTGTCCTACAATAACCAAGGGAACGTGTATATGTAAATGTTGTGGATAATTATTTTCAGCTTTGTGCGATCCAAACTGTGTTTTAAATTAAACCACTATGCAGAAACTGATTCGACCAGATCTGGATTATCGTGTGACTTTGATCCTGTTCAGGTTTGACCAGTTTCACTTGAGTCGTTTTCCAGTCTCTACCTGGATTACTGTGATACTACTCTGACCAGAACTACTAGGCCAGGGACTATTTTCACCAGTAGAAAAAAAAGGTTATACAAACCAGAATCTATTTTATACCGAGTGCTGATAAAGAGGTCATTCTGCATTCAAAAAAGTAATGAACACAGCATCTGCCACCATGTCAGTATTTCTCAGCAGTAATAAATCTGTTACTAATTAGCTCAGACTGCACGAGTGTGAAATGTCTAAAATTAACTATTGCCTAAGTGAAGCCAGCCAGCCAACCAACCAACCTTTGAGAATCAAACATTAAACTATTCTACAATTTTTATCCAGGATTAATGTTTATCAAAAATTGTGTTTTCCCGTTTCAGCAACAAACAATGAGTGGTTGTCGTGTCTTCATTGGCCGCTTGAGCCCGCACGCCAGAGAGAGAGACGTGGAGAAGTTTTTCAAGGGTTACGGACGGATTCGGGAAATCAACTTGAAGAATGGATTTGGCTTTGTGGTGAGTGTAACCGACCCCTCTGTGTGTAAATTAGTTCTGATCCTGTCCTGTTTTCGTCTTTAGAATGTAACCTTTTGTTTCCTTTCTTCTCAGGAATTTGATGACCACAGGGATGCAGATGACGCTGTGTATGAGTTGAATGGCAAAGAATTGTGCAGTGAAAGGTAATAATCAAATCTTTAGATGGTTGCTTTGTTTTCTTTAGTCAACTAGCTGGCAGTATTTTCCACAACAGAATTTGTGTTCTCAAACTGCTGTTGACAAACACTTTAGGTCTGCTCACGATGCACAGTGGCAGACGTGACACAAAAGTCCCTCAAAACGAGAAGTAAATGTTCATATAAGTGTAAATTCATGATCTGAAACCAGTAATGTTCTTTACAGCGAAAGCAGGAGACTTTAATGCATTTAATAGTCCATTTCCCCCTAAAACCACCATGTTTATTCCAAGGAGTAGTTTTTTTTACTACATGACTGTATATCAGTCATTTGTAACATTTCATTTGTAATTTCTCATTCGTCTTCCCAGGGTCACTATCGAGCACGCTCGCTCCAGAAGAGGAAGAGGTGGTGGCCCTGGAATGGGCCGTTTTGGTGGCGGCGGCGGTGGTGGTGGTGGTGGTGGAGGTGGCGGCGGCGGCGGCTATCGCCAGTCTCGCAGCAGTGGATCCAGGTAAATTTGCAAAGTGGTTTTGTCAAATTTTAAGTACAATAAAAGCAATATTACATGTTTCTTACCCCAACATAGTTCTTATGCAACATAGTATGTGATTCAGATTCCAGTGATGTCTCTAACAATGTCAGTTCAGGTAAAATTCTTTCAACTAAACAAATTGTACAAATGGACGAGTTAAAATGCGTACTTCACAAATATAATTGCATTCATGTGGCAGGTGACACAAACTTTACTCTTTCGGGCGGGTTAAACAAACATAAAGTCAAGTCATTAATGTGAACCAGTTGTTCCACAATCGAATTCAAATATTGACACAGCTCTCGGGCGGGCAGAGTAAATACAACAGCAGGGGACATGAAGCAAAGCCGGCTGCGAGAACGAATTCAGGCGATTGTTCTTGTGAAATACAGATGAGGGCTTTCCACTGTGATTTGGATGCATTTACAGCCTCCACAGTGAAACGTTTGTCCATCTTTCCCCAGAAAATGTCGTATTAAAGGAATCTCTCCTTTTTTTTTTTATTTGTTGACTGGACAGGTATGGCCCTCCTGTGCGGACTGACCACAGGCTCATTGTGGAGAACCTGTCTTCACGGATTAGCTGGCAGGTAAGAGATTACTAAACTTCTCGCGTATCTTACAGCACAGGCTCTTTGTTTTTTTCCTTCAATTGTATATGTCACCCTTTTAATATTTTGAAAGTAAAGCAGCATTCAATTTATCGGGCCAGATCAATTTGTCTCTAGTCAGATTACACAAGAAAAATCAGAAATGAATTGGCCAATTACAATAGAGAGCCCCCAGTGATTTTGTTTTTTGTACTTAACCTCCATCTACATTTTTTTTCCAGACAGAAAAGCACATTACTGCTGCTGATAGGTATTCTACCCCAAATATTTAACTATTTTTTAAACAGCTGCTCTGATATGGTTTCCTTTTATATCAGAGGTGAATGCACATCCTCCATGGAGGTGTCAGAAGTGTGTAGCGCCCTCTCCTGGTTGTTTTTCTGAATAGTGTCCATTTGGTGCCTCTCCTTACACGCAGTTGCCGCCGGTCTAAAGTCTTGGCTGGGCCCCGTAGCGGGTGAAAGTGGTCTAGCGCAGGATACGGTAGCCTTAGGAGGTCCGTAGCCACAGTCTGGAGGTTCTGTGGGCTGGCATCCCCGACTGCTGTAACCCCCCTCAAATCCACGGTCCCTACACTCTCCCGTTTGGGTCTTTTTCTGTTGCTGATGGAGCTGGGGGGGGTGGGCGCACACCCCTCCCCCTACTTGCTCTCTGGTGGTTCCTTACTTGTGGAGGCCGGATGCTGAGTCAAGGCCGAGGTCGTTTCTCAAGGGCTTAACACTGCATTGGTTCCCATTTGCTATTTGGACAAGTGGCTCTATGCTTATATCTTCCTGGGTATGGAGCGGTAAGTAGCATAAAACTCATGTGATTGGGTTTGTTCAGGGTCGGGTGGTAAAGGGGTGTAGAGTTAGTCTCAAATAGGGAGGAGGTAGTTTTAATATGTAAACACGTCACGACTTATGAGCCAAATACTTCTTATAGGTCATATGAACATAAAGAAAATCTAGGTCAGATTTCTGTCCACCCATAGTACTATTATCATCCAGCCACCAAATAAATGCACAGCCTCATCTCACATACTCAAAATCCAATATTGACTTGAATGCAAAAATGCATCGAGTTCTAACCTCTAGATACATAAAAACCCTAACAGCTGTTTTACCTGTCAGGCGTCTTACTATGGAGTTGAATTTGTTTTTTGCTTATGAGCAAAAAAAAAATACCTAAAAGCAAATTCATGGAGCCAACGAATGGGACTTAAACTGTTTGAGTAAAGGCAACACTTGTCCACACAAAGCATTTTCAGTGGCTCTTTTTGTTTACATGCCCTCCACTGAAATGGGAGCTTATCACAGAGTGACAAAAGTCAGCATTAGATAACACAAGTTTCAGTGTGTGCTGGTGTCTTGCTGCCTGCTCACTTCTCCCTCCAGGTCTGAAAAGGCTCTCATTGGAACGGCGTGTTTTGTTGTTCATCACTAATCCTATATTATGCTTTGAAACAGGACCTAAAAGACCTGATGAGAAAAGCAGGTGAAGTAACCTTTGTGGACGCTCACAGACCCAACAAAAATGAAGGGTGAGTGGCTCTTCTGTTGGACGAACTTCTCAAATGGTCTTCGTCTCCAGAGTTCGGTCTTAACGAACGTTTCTGCTTCAATACAGAGTGGTTGAGTTTGCATCTCGCAGTGACATGAAGAATGCCATCTCCAAGCTCGATGGGACAGAACTGAATGGACGCAAGCTAAAGATCTTTGAGGACAGCAGAAGGTGAGTTTTTTTTAAAATTTGATTTCATTTTATTTTTATTGACTCGTGTTAAACCTACACGTTTGTACTTGTGGACCCCGATAGTAGCAGGCACAACGTGAAACCTGTAACAACAGTAAACTGAACTCCTCAATTCTTTGGGGCGGCACATTTTGTATTTGTTTTCTTGCCAAGAGCTGAATGAGAAAATCAATACCTCTCTGATGTCTGGGCGTTAAGTATGAAGCTAGAGCCTGCAGGTGCTTAGCTTAGCATAAAAACTGGAGGCAACTTCCAACAAAACCACAACATGTCGTCTTTACGTCTCTTTGTGTTTGCATTAAGCAAGATTTATTATTATTATTATTAGTGAGCGTTAGAGATGCTGGTATATTTTTAGCCCACCAACATGAAAGTGGTATCAGTTCTCTCATCTAACTAATTCTTGACAAGAAAGAAAATGAGCACATTCCCCAAATGTTGAACTATTGCTTTAAAGAAATCTTTTTGTAGCTTTGCCCAGGACTGACGACTTCCAACTTAATGAGTTCTTGCTCGTTAGCTCTTCTTAACTACCTCAGTCGCTCATTGTGCCCGAGTGATGAAAGCCAACACACCAAACAGAACCTGGTGTAATTTATCTTTGGAAGTCTTTTATGTAAAGATCCTTCCCTGTGCAGTGTTATTATTTCTAGTATTGTTGTTCAGTACGTTGTCAAACTGCATAATTCCACTGGACGAATCTTAAAAATGACCCCTCTCCTCCAACAGCCACAGCAAGAGCCGCTCCCGTTCCCGCAGCTACTCCCGCTCAAAGAGCCGCTCCCGGAGCCGCAACCGTTCCCGGAGCCGCTCCAGGTCTGCCAGTCGCACCCCAGAGAGGAGGACATCAGGAGGGGGCAAGGCCACCGGCAGATCCCCGTCCAGGTCCAAGTCTCGCTCCAAATCCCGCTCCAGGTCTCGCTCCCGCTCGCCCGCTCCCGCTCAGAACAAACAGTCCCGCTCCCGCTCTCGTTCTCGCTCTCGGTCCCGTTCACGTTCCCGCTCCGCCTCAGCAGACAGCAAACACTGAGATCGTGTCACCCGTAGGCCATAAAATAGACTGATAGTCATCATAGGCCTGAAGGATGGCATGTGATTTATTTTTTCTTTTTTTCTAATCAAGGGGAGGATATTGCCTTTTACATGGCTTCTTTTGAAATAAGATATTTTGTCATTAATGTGCCCACTTTGGCTTAGATTTCTTTTTTTGTTTTTATTAGTTTGAATGTTCTTTCGTGAGATTTTTTGTTGTTGTTGTTTTCATGTTAACGATTTATAAATTTCCCCCTTTTTAAAACCCCCTTCATATTTTGACGAAATACCGAGCGACAGAAAACATTTTGATCAATGATGATACCCGTCACAGTCCTGCAGCCTGTCCTAGCTGTCTGCCACGTTACGATTCCATCCGCTCCCCTGTGCTTTGCCTGAGTGTTCAGAGCAGTTCAAAGTTAGGTGGGAATGGTATTCATTCTCCAAAATGTTGTCGAGTATGTTTTTTGTTTGTAATGCGAGCTCCTGGCATTTCCATGAAACTGTGACTCTGCTTCTGACAAGGCATGTGTTGCATTCACTGCCCTGATATGTGAAGATAGAAATGCAAACATCTCAGTCGGTGGTTTGTTTCAGCTTTCGTGCGTGATGATGTTGGAATCCAGCATTAATTTGGACTGATGCTTATATGTTTTAGTTTTTTGTTTAACACTGCTGTATCAGGACCTTGTCTCGTGTTGGTGATTCATCAGCTTTGCTTTTACTTACTTCGTCTCCTGCCTTGGCCTGTGTGATGTTGTGGGTCAGAACACAAGTGTGTATTTCAGCAGGATGAAATGTTTCTAAATAAGTTTATTAATTTGATACTAATAAAACACTCACTGCATATTGTCATTTAATTTTTTAGTAATCTTCAGAAAGAAAGGTGACTTTTTTTAATATTTTGTGAATGTGGGTGGAGACTCGTGTATATTAAAGTCTCTGCAGTTTAACCAAATAAACCTTTCACAAACTGTTAAATCTGTCTGCCTAAATTGATTTGTTGAAATGTTGAACTCCAAGTACAAACAAAAGAAATTCTTGAAAAGAGAGGTACGAATCCTGAGAAATGTTGAACTGTATATTTTTATGTTTATCTGTAGTTTAACAGGACAAATAAAATCATGTGGTTTTGGTTTATAGGAATATTCTCTTAATTTAATATACATTAAATGTAAAGCCTGATGGAGTATAAATATTCTGTGGATGTGGCACAACAAAGGTTGCAACTACAAATCCAGCACAGAACTCAAAACAAGTCAATGCAGGATATTCAATTCAATTCAATTCAATTTTATTTATATAGCGCCATATCATAACAAAGTTATCTCAAGGCACTCAATCACATGGAGCCGGTCGAGACCAACTTCCACACACACAAAGACCC
>JAVQJL010050651.1:0-30511 GCA_036024295.1 Nannoperca obscura
AGACATGTTCGTGTGCGGTCACGATCATTTCAAATTATACTTGTTTTTAGAGCCCACTTGGCAGACGCGTTCCACACATGCGCAGTAGATCGGCGTGTAAATACACATGCGCAGTAGATGCAAGAAGAAGAAGAGCTGCTTTGTCTGTTGTACCTAGCGCAAAAAGAGAAAAAAAGAAAAGTTAGAAAGTGTGGTGTACGGCGTGTTTTCCCACGCATGCGCAGTTGGTGCTCTTGGTTCGCGGACGACTCCGCGCGGTCATGCTTGATTGCCCGGTAGGCCTACGCGTTCGTACGCGCGGAGCCGTAGTGGACTGCTCTGATGACGCAAATGACGTAGTGCACACACTAGCGGACGGCAGCGGACACGTGGACACAGAAAGTATAACACTGACTTCTGACTAATCACTTAAAAAGTGGGATGTAAATACCCTCAAATTAAAGCTGAAAGTCTGCAGTTTAAGCACATCTTGTTGGTGTTTCATCTCAAATCCATTGTGGTGGTGTATAGAGCCAAAAATATGACGTTTGTATTAACCTAGTTAGTGTGTATGTGTGTTAGTTTCCATGCTGCGCAAATATAAGAAATTCTTTGTGTGTGTATGACTAATGTGGTGGTGACAAGTGAAAGATTTTTAATGATAATATTTTCTCTGTCTCATTCAAGGCATTCGTGGTTTGTTGTGTTCTTGATTAATAGTTTATAAATGTAGATGTTGTGGCGATTCATGGTGTATTGTTGTAAGTTTGGGTCCTGGGGAGAAACCACATTTCTCTATTGGGTTTCGAGCTGAAAAAGTTTGGGAACCCCTGCCCTAGTGTGTTGAATAGCTTTCCCTCCTCCTCAACACTTTTTTGTTTATAATGTTAATAAGTGTGACCCTACAATGGGCAAGAACTAAAATACAACAATGCGGCCTAACATAGTAGAAGTCCTTTAAAATGCCATGTTGAGATATTTGGATGTGTTTTGATTAAGTGAAAAATGAAACACGTTTGACTAAACACAAAAAAGACTTTTCTGAGTAACATCAACCCAAACTTTCTGGGTCTGAGAAAATCAGGGAAAGCTAAAGTCAAGTTGTGTTTGAAACTCAGCAAACAGCTGGATTTGCAAGAATGAGTGAGGTTTTTTATACTCTAAGACTGTTTCTTTTTCTCTGTCCTCAAGTCCTCATCCACTCCAAAATGTGTTTTTCTTCTTGTTTGAGCTTCACTGTACAGAATGATGTCTGTGCACAGTTTGAAACTAGAAGGATGTTTTCACATTCGGCTGCTGAAAGTGGAAAGTTTTCATGTTTCAGGGGCGGGGCCTGCAGGCATGATTTGTGACATCACAAACAGTTTGGAGACAGCCAACCCTGGTCCAATATTCAACTTATATAATTGACAGTGAAGCAGGAAACAGCTGTTGTCCAGCAG
Organism: Nannoperca obscura; assembly: GCA_036024295.1. Classification (NCBI taxonomy): domain Eukaryota; kingdom Metazoa; phylum Chordata; class Actinopteri; order Centrarchiformes; family Percichthyidae; genus Nannoperca; species Nannoperca obscura. The sequence continues at coordinate 1,422 of JAVQJL010050651.1, forward strand.
TTCAACTTATATTTAGAGATTCTGGATTTGTAGTGGAGAAGGAGGAGATGTCATTTCAAACATTTTAACAAGATAATTAAACATTTTTGTGTAAAGAATGTATCAGATACAAATTACTATTCAAAGTAGAGAAATGTATTTACATGTTAAAACAAGTCTGAAGGGGATCTTTAACAATAAACTGCGATGGCAAATGTCCAGAAACACTAGAACAAGGTTGTTCCCTTTGCCTCCTCTGAAATATACTTATTTACATGTGAACATGTCACTTTTTGTCCTCACTTCTACAGTGATTGTGAAATGTATTTTAACATGAAAGGCAGCTGAGTATTTTACCTCACCTTGCACAATCCAGTCGGCAAGTCATTTAAACGTTACCTTGAGATTTTCCATGTAACCAGAATAAAAGCATCCATGAAAGAAGAGGACATTCAGTCACACATGGTTTGAGTGCCCTGAGATAACTTTGTTATGATATGGCGCTATATAAATAAAATTGAATTGAATTGAATTGAATTGAATACTCAAGGCCATATGATCCAAAGTGACAAATATGATTCTGCCTTATATTTACACCATTACAACCTCTTTCCCTGCAATAAAGTTGTTTCTTTCTCCCAATGTATTTTCTTTCCATTTTCTTCTTTCAATATAGTGTTATGTTTCTTTCACCTTAGACAGCAGGAGTGCTTAAATAAGATATGTGGAGGCTTTGCCCGTATTATGCAGAAAATCACACAAAGCTACACATTGTGTCAAAGTCCTTGAGAATAAATGACTCCAGATCCACTTAAACAACTGTTTATGTAAGCCGCCTCATCTCAAGGACCTTTTATCTGATTTAGTTGTTGTTTCTCTTCCCCCTTGGTCATGGAATGCTTTTCAAAACATATGTTAGTAAAAGCGTATAAAGACGTAATTGTATGATGTTCAAAGAAAAACAAAAATATTTCTGCAGATGTCTAATCCAATTTTGTTGCAGGGTTGTTTACAGGATAAATGACTTGCTGACTTCCTTTTCTGAAATGATTAGTTCATTAACAATTTTCCTGCTTTCCTGCGGAGCTTGAACCTCATAACCTCAGCCGGAAACTTTGGAATGCCTGCTCAGAGGAAAACAAAATGCCTCATTTGTTCACTGCATGCTCCATTTACTTAATACAAAATATTGTGTCAAACTTGACACTTTGCACTTATTTAATAGGATACAGTTCAAAAAGGGGTCTCATTATTTTCCTTTGAGGTGATGGCGAGGTGCTGATCGCTTCACTCTTTACACATTGACACACATACATTCAAATTAAGTCACACATTAACACTTCCCGCGTCTCGTTCATGCTGACGCGCTCTTTCTCTCGTGCACTAACACATCACCACAGTTGGCCAGCACATGCTGACACACTCATTAGGCATTCCTTCTGGGTTCATGAGCAAAGGAAGAGAGGCAGAATAATTGAGCTCTTACGTGCACACACACACACTCACGGTTGTGTCATTCCACACTACAACGATCCATTTACTTACATTACTTCTCTAATTCTAACCTCTCATTTAATCCCTCACTTTGACATTTGATCCTACAGAAGTAAAGAAAATTAGTTTAGATGGACAAAACACACACACAAACACAGCAGAATAATTGTTGTTCGGTTCATTATACCACACCACAGTCCCTTAAGGCACAAATCAGTTCAAATGGAAAATCTACTGCAAAGCTACAGGATATTGTGTGTGTGTGTGTGCGCGCGTGTTTTGTCCACAATACAAGATACACCTGCTCATATAACCATATGGATGGTGCAAGAAGGTGGGGGGAAGCTGACACTGTGGTAGAGGAACTCAATACCGGATCTCCTTCTCTCTCTCTTTCTCTCTCTCTCACACACACACACACACACACACTCACACATACACACACACACACACACACACACACACAGAGAATCGATGGTGTTAGCTAGAAATCTTGATCTTGTCCAGTTAAAACAACATCAACCATAGTCAATAGCCCATACAGTTTAAATGTAAAATCAAAAAACAAAGATTTAAAAAATTTAAAATAAACATTGACAAAATGTTAAGAACTAATACCTCAGTAACACTTTACAGGTTCATTGATTCCCAAATATTTCCCAGGAGATTTCCTGAAAAACACTATGTAATTTAACTCTAATTATGGGTATAATGGTATTGTTCAGTTGATACATTTTCAACTAATTGCTAGTATAGTGTAAAAACAATCAGCTGAACCTGCCAGAAAATTTACTTTGGAGAATATAGTTTCCAATCTGGAATGAATGATTTAGACTGAGCAGTTATTGTAAAGATATTCCTCTGCAAATCAGTTAAAATAACTGTCTCAGAACTTTGTCTTGACTTTCCCTGTAGGGTGTTCTTAATTATATAGTTCACTGAGTGAAATTGTGAAGAAATGAAAATCCACGTAGAAACAGATCCATAAAATATATCATTACCCATGCTTCTAAATTGGCTTTAGAATCATCTTTAAAAGGATGGTCCGGAAGGTTCGAATGACAGCTTTAAGCCTTGATTACTCTCCTGTAAATGTGCACCTGTTTAGCCTGATCCACCTCAATGATGTTACTTACAGGTTTCAAAGCCTGTTCTTGTTTCGCAGGTTAAGGTTGCCACCATAAAAAAAAAAAAAAGCAAACGCATTAAAAAAGTAAAAGCATCCATTCCCATGCTCTTGTTGCGAGGAGGAATCAAACTAACAAGCCCTCTCTCAGCCCTGTAGAGCCGTTAGTTTCAACCTGGAGGTTGGACTCCAGGTCACTAATGTCACCCTGGCATTGGATGCTTGCTCTACTTGTGCATGCAGTGTAATTCATGCAGGAGAAGTCAGACAAACTCTTAAAATGCTAAATTACTGGTGAAATGGAGAAGTTAAGTAACTGTGGGATAGAGAGGAGATAAAAAATAGGAACCAAAAAGTCTTCCTGTCTGCATGCTGTAGTTTTAGCAGTAATGTAGTTAGTCTCTCTTATTTCTTAGCTTGGTTTGGTCTTTGCTGTAATTGTTCTGTGCTGCATTTACGATTTTGTTAACTCTTTAAAACTATTCTGGACTATAACGTCATAAGTTAGCACATTAATTATTAAAACTGAAGTTTTGCTCTGGTCCTTCCTCCTCTCTCATGCTTTTTCTTATCTCATTCATTTAGTCACTCTTCGAGTTTATCACATTCTTGTGATGGACTCAGTGTTTTCCTAAGTTTCAGTCTCTCGGGCTCCCCTGCCACCTGGCTCCTGCTTCCACCAGATGACTCATACTTCTGCTGGGGCGTGATCAGATGGCGTCCATTAGAGCTCTGCCAGGTTCTGCTCCCCAGTCATGGATCATGTGACTCTTTATGTAACAAAACTTTATTCATTAATTTTGCACCTTTTTCAGAATTTGGCAAAGTCTATATTTGTTGAAATTCAGTGTAAATGTCACAGATTATTACTTTAAGCTTCTTCTACACAAACTATCAGTCACTGTACAAAAGCTGCTGCTAAATCCGCAAAATATAAAATGAGAAAAGCGAGAGACGGAGGGAGGGATGGAGGGAGGGGTTGAAAGGGAGAGAAAACGAGAAAGAAGGATATAAAGGGGGATATTCTCCTCCAAAGCCTCTTACCATTAAGCATTTACAGCTTAAGAAAGGCATTGGAAGGTCAGTCAAGGAGGCGTGAACCAGGACATTATTGACACACTTCTAAAGAGAGCAGGACTGCGGATGTGTGAGCTCGTATAGGACAGCTGTAAAGCAATGGGCTTCTTACACAAATGAAATGGGGCGAATTTCCCCCCCCTCACCTTCTCGTATGACTCTCCAGAGACTCGAGTTCCTGTTTAAATATTCACCTGATGTCTGTTAGCGTCATCAGCTATTGAAATTTAATACCACGGTGAGAACCTGAATGTGATAGGAGTGCGGTGGAGGGGGTCATTTTGGTTTTTATCCCACAGGAGTTTGAGTTTGTGTCTCACTCTCTTTAATTAAATAACTTTGTGAAACACGGCAGTTTCACTGACTGTTTTGCTGATAATTTCACCTACAGCTCTAACAGTGAGGGCCCACCACTGCTGAAACACAGAATAAACACTTGAATATGCTCACAGAGGTCAGTAATGATTCACCATCAGTCCAGTCAATTTAATTTACTCCATTAAAACAGCAATGTCTCATAATTGAAGTGAGAACATCCATTTGCAATTGCCTGTCAGAACTGTTTCATGTCAAACAATATTCAATAATTTAATTGCAAAGTGAATCAATTTTCTGCATTGATGTTAACTGATAGTGACTTCCTCCACACTGGCTGTGGCCCGCAGGTCACTTTATTACTTACTGTAGGTGCTGCTCTACGACTATGGACTTTGTGGTGTGTATGTGTCAGAGCTGTGATCGCAGAGTATTTAGAGTTTTGAATTAGGGTTTGTGAGAACTTGATACTTGAGTATTGCATGATTTATTATCCTGACATGATGTGATAATATATGAGAACTTTGATGTGATATGAGAAGTTCACACCGAACTCTGGTTGTTCTCTGGCTGGTGTGTCAATCGGACTCTTGAACAACTACCTAACAAGCTGGGCCTCCAATCAGATGCTGAGGTGCCTTGTTTGTGGCATGCAAGCAAAACACACCAACCACAGGATTTTGTGATAGAGTTGTAATTTTAGCATGAATTCAATAGGTAAGTTACTATTTATTCCATCTGCTGTTCATGGGAACTGTGAGGGACAAGATCTATATCATTTTGTAACCATGGTAACAGCTATGCATGTCAGCAAGTGAATGCTGAGATTTTGTCCCTCAATAGAATGTGAGTGCATAATGATTGCCCAATTACATTATGGCTACAAAACACATCTTTTTCAACCTGTCCATCTTTATTTATGACACATGCGGTCCACTTCCACTTCCTGAGCTAATAAATCTCATGATCAGCTTTCACCAGTGAAGATACATTAACACATACGGTGCAGTGAAGTGCTGCAGGATGATAGTAATTATGTAATTATTATGATAGCAAGTCAGCTCAAAAGTAATGATTTTGAAGTCCCGTTGAGTGGCTTTCCTGGATATTGTCGTTTTTCTTTTAGTACTGATAAAGATGAACATTGGAGATATTAACATGCAGTATGTTCTGTATCTGCAAAGTTAATGGGCACCAAGCAGTGCTCTCTGTGTTCCTCCCTTGGAATGGTATGACGTACATTTAGACATGTTTTGTACTTTGTACAAGTTTGAGGTGCTTGTACTTTACTTGAGTATTTCCATTTTATGCTTTATACTTCTACTCCACTACATTTCTGATGCCAATATTGTACTTTTCAATCCACTGCAATTATTTGTTAACTTCAGTTACTTTGCAGATTCTGATTAGTAATAGAAAATCTGAATCAACTAATACATTATGATTTTTAATTATGGATTGAGTTACCCAGCAGTATATAAAGTAGTAGCCTTTACCAGCTTCAACATTAGAGGTGATTTCACATGAATGCATCACTAATTATAATCCAGTGATATTATAAATTATTGTGAAATGGGCCGTACTGCACAATGAGTTCTACTTGAGGAAGATTCTGAATGCAGGACTTGAAACAGAGTATCTCTAAACTGTGGTTCTGCTTTTTCTACTTGTAAAAGATCTGAGTACTTCTTCCACCACTGCCCCCATGTCTTGTCTCCCAGGGCAATGGCCTGCGTTGTCTATAGCACATACTATACCACCAGTTCTGGATGTAGTGTTTGTTAAATACCATGCTGTTATTTTAGAAAATGATACATTTACATATCCACAGCAGCATGTTTCCTTTAAATGTAGCGAGTAGCAGCTCCTGTGTTACTGCGAGTGTCGGGGTTTTGCCTGAAATTAGATTCTCTGCTCTACGTTTACAATCAGACAGTGTGTGTGTGTCTGTGTATCTAGGGTTTTTTTTGCCAAACATTGATGTATCAAATCACAAAAATATGAATGAAAATGTGAAGCTTCAATTGTTTTAATTTCAAACTGCGTGAACTGTGTGTTCTGATTTGCAGTGAGAAATAGTTTTTTCCCCCAAATGAAATGATACAATGATGGGAACAACAAATGATGCCACAAACATTGATGCCAGATGAAAAGTGTTTGTGTCCTGCCTGTTTATTACCTGCCCTGGTAGAAAGCAGCAATCTCAGTAGAAACTGATGCTGCAGATGTTATTGCTATTGCAAATTTTGTGAGAATCTCATTCTAAATATACAAAAGATTAAGTGAAGCACATTTGTTTTCAACATATATGTACATAAAACACACATTCCACATTTCCAGTTTTCATTTTATCCCTTTTTTATTTTACACAACATAACAACACAGTACATGTTGTCTTTTTCTGTACATAAGCTTTCCCAGAGCTTGTGACCAACACAGGCTACAGTATACCAATGTCAGTGAAAAGCTCAGAGGGTTTTTTCATGTTCTTTTTTTTACATTTTTAAAAAATATCAATTTCATAAGAGGTCCGTTATAGTCTTCATGTGTTTGTTACTTTTTCTCTCACTTTGTGTCTGTCTACATGTCAAGAAACGTCTGTACTCCTGGGTAGGTAAGAAAGGCTATGTGTGAAATCTCTCCCTTCCTTTGTTTGTCCTTTCTGTTCTAATCCCTCGTTTGTGGAGCATGGTGGAGTCCTAAATCCAGTTATATCATCTGCCAGAGGGTCTGTTAGTGCAAAAGAAGGCACCAACTGCTATTCTCTTGCCACAGTATGGACACACACTTGCTCTGGGCGTGTGGACGTAACAATGGTGTGCTTTTCAGTTCCTGTGTTGTTTTTTATTCCTCTTTTTCCTGTAATAATTCCTTTTTCGTGGTATTTCAGATAAGGTGAGTGTGAATCGGTAAATGATGTGGCGAGTCCATTGTCTTGTTTTTCTTTTGTGCTATAAAGTGGAGACAACTCGAGAACGCTACGAGACAAGGTGAGACATCCACTCACCTGAATGACCCACTGAAAAACAGGAAACTGTGAAGTGTAAAAAAAACTGTAAACTGAATACAAAGAATTGTGGAGAAGAATTATGAAAATGATAAAAAAACCAAAAAGAAACAGGTTGAAAAAGTATGCTCACACTTCCACCCACAAACACACAATCGTCAGTTCACACGTCTAGAAACAAAAGAACACACACACACACACACACACACACACACACACCAAAAACACACATTCTAAACGGCAACAACACACACACTGTTTCATATGCCACAAACTCACCACACGCATACACCTATAAAGAAATTCAAACAAACACACACACTCATACAAAAGTTAAACAATAATGATTTAACCAAAGTTTATTTTATAGTTCCTGTCTCAAGCTCAAACTGTGCTTTCTAAAATCCAGTCCGAATCGCACCGCCCTTTGTCCGAGTCTCCATCCCCATCTTTCGGGAGCAGCATCCCGCTCATTGATTGGCTCCTTTTGTTCCGCATTACGCGCCCTATTTTGGGCGCCCCTCCTCCTCCCTGATAGGATGAGTAAGTCTTTGGGCCTCCTTCACTGAGCGAATACCTCCTCCTCGCCCTACTCCTCCCTGCCTCCTCCACAGGGAGAGTCTGGTACTTGGCAGAGGCAGAGGAGGAGGCGCGAGGAGCCCTGCGCAGGATGGGCGTCTCTCTGAATCGCGTGGAGGGGACAGGGCTCGGGGTGGCGAGGGGGCTGGAGAAAGTGGAAGGGCTGAAGGGAGGCGGTGTTTGATTGAGAGCGGTGGAGTTGTTGCGGTTGGTGTTGAGGTTTTCCAGAGGGGTGGAGGAGGGGAGGAGAGCAGAGGAGGTGGTGGAGGAGGAGGGCAGATTTTCAGGAGCAGCCGAGGTGTTCGAGCAAGCCGAGCCTGGCTTACTCGGGGCGGGTTTCCGTTTTGGCTTGGCTAGTAAAGCGGTGGTGGCAGTGGGCGACGAGACGCCAGCTTGACCTCTCTCTTCACCCGCTTTCTCCCGTTCCTCGACTCCAGCTGTTGGGCTTCTGGCTGACCATGGCTGGCTGAGAACTGACGTAGCCGTGGAGCAGTCAGGCAGGGAGGAGTCGGACGACTGAGTCATCGTATCCTTGCCTCCTCCTCCTCCTCCTGCTCCTCCACTCCTTTTCTTTGTGCCTCCCGAGAGGTCGTCTAATCCGATTGAGCCGTGTTTAGAGGCGCTGGGAGTCACAGTGCATCCCTGTGACTGCTGCCCATTGGTCTGTGAGTGAACGTTGGTCATTGACATCGAAACGCCTTTACCAGACTCGCCATGGTTACACACCTGAGAAAAAACACATGGCAGTAATAAGGTGTTGATTCCTTTTTCTTCATTTATCTTTCATGTCGGACTGGACAAAATCATAAAAAAATATTACAACTTTTTTCATATTTTGGTATAAATCAAATCAAGTTTGTAGCTACAAACAAAGAATCTATTTAAATAAATAAATTACATGAAAATGAACATAAACTTCAAACTTTTAAAAGTTCTACTGCAGTCTTTGTTTATATTGTTTAACTCAACTAACCCTACTTTCAAGTATGCAAGTGAAACTATACATTATTGTTTAAGTTTTATGAATTTTAGGGGAAAATGGAGATAGACTGAACCCTTTTGATGCCACTACAGTGACGCACTTCTTTATTAAACTGCCTGTATTTAGTTGGAAAATGATTTCTCGTATTAGTGTGGAATATAATCGTTCAACTGATTTTTCTGAGGAGCTGGCAACATGCCAACTGCTCCTCCCTCTGCCATTTTAAATGTATGATGTAAGTGTGCCGATGCTTTAACTTCTTTTCACTGATATCTTTATATTTACATTACTTTTGCACCCAGCACATTTTAACTCATAATATGAGTAATGGTAAGCCAAAATAGTATAAAAAGTCAAAAAGATTATATATTAAGTATGTCATGACACACACGCAACACCAGCAAAGAAACTTACCATCTCAAAAATGACTTAATATCTCTCTAATTTTGACTTACCTTTTATTTTATTTAGTTAAATATATTATTATTTATCTATTTTACTTTTTTATGTCTTTTTTGGCAGAAATGGGCTTCCATTGGAGGGCAGTGGGACACAAATATACACAGACTCAGTGGAGGTTTAGTTGGATGCTGTGATATACTTAAATGGTCAAAAATGTGAGTGTTTGTCGGTTATTCAGAATTAGACCAGGCTAGCAAATGGCCACCATGTGCCAATCTTCCCACGTAATGACAAGCTTTCTCTCCTTTCTGGCCAGAGTGGATGACAAGAGACAAAGACCCACCTTGTACCGTATCATCAGGATGATGATGAAAACGAGCACCGAGGCCACTATAATCCCTCCGATAATGATAATCATAGTCCCGCCGAGGAACTGAGACTGCATAAAATGACACCTCATGTATTCTGACTCGGTGGAGAACTGCACACAGCCGACCACACGTGTCGCTGTCAGAGAGGTGATGACATCGTCGTAGATGGCCAGCACGCAGAGGTCGTACTGGGTCCCTGCTGCCAGGTTGTTGACCAGAAAGTTCTTGCTCGATGGGGGGATCATTCTGTGGCAAAAGAGAGGGCCAGAGAAGGAGGGACAGACAAGAAATACAAATGATCAACAGGCTAGATGTACTTTGAGGAAGAACAATACACAATATGTACAATATAGCAGTGGTAAGGTTGGGGTTTGGATGGGTCCCCATTTCCTGTTTCAGATGTTCTGGCAGGTCCATCACAGATGAAACATGTCCCCTCTAAACTTATCTGATGCTTTCAATTAAAGAACTGTGTGAGGCCCAAAGAGGTAATACTTTCCAGTATTTTGAATTCCCACTTGGGCCAATTATGTTAGAACAATATGCACACTCACATGTTATGTATATGTAACAGCTTGTCTGGATTTGCTTCCATTTTAATTTATATAGTCTGACATATGGTATTTAAGTGGTGCTAGTGTGAAGAATCTCAAGGACTTACGCGTCAACCATTAACCTACAATAACTTGTTTTGGCCACTTTGGGGAACTGAAAGAAAGTTAAACATTGACATAGTATGAGCTTTTCACATGTTAGCAAACAGTTGCCTATTTGCACACCAAAATAGGATACATAGCAACAATAGCATACATTTAGAGTTGTGTTTGTGTACTCATTAATGTAAGTCTAATAATCACTCTCATTTTAGCTTTGTTTTGATCCCTACAATCTCCCGACGGAAGTATCTCATTAGCTCCTAAATGCTCCACTATGTTCACCAGCTAGTCGCTAACGTTGTATGGTGTGTGGTGCTGTGCAGGAAGTGCATAGTGGGTTCTTTGCTAAAAACAGCTGCTGCGTTTGGAATCAAAGCTCATAAGAGCACAGTAAGAGGGAACTAAAACAGTCAGTGTATAGCTGTGTATAGCTGTTTATAGTTGTGTATAGCTGTTTATAGTTGTGTATAGCTTTTTATAGTTGTGTATAGCTGTGTATAATGGTGTATAGCTGTGTATAGCTGTTTATAGTTGTGTATAGCTGTTTATAGTTGTGTATAGTTGTGTATAGCTGTGTATAATTGTGTATAGCTGTTTATAGTTGTGTATAGCTGTGTATAGCTGTTTATAGTTGTGTATAGCTGTTTATAGTTGTGTATAGCTGTGTATAGCTGTGTATAATTGTGTATAGCTGTTTATAGTTGTGTATAGCTGTGTATAGCTGTTTATAGTTGTGTATAGCTGTGTATAGTTGTGTATAGCTGTCTATAGTTGTGTACAGCTGTTTATAGTTGTGTATAGCTGTGTATAATTGTGTATAGCTGTGTATAATTGTGTATAGCTGTTTATAGTTGTGTATAGCTGTGTACAGCTGTGTATAATTGTGTATAACTGGGTGCTGAATCCTCAAAAACAAAAAGCCATCAGCAGGACAGGAGACCAATTAAATTATTTATTATTGCACACGTGTTTGGAGTCCCACCCAAGCCCAGGTGTACTTCAAATCTTTCAATCCAGACATTCTTTGAGACAAGTTGGTTATTCTTTTCTGGATACTGTCACATCATATATCACATCAACTTGAGGAATTGCACAATTTTGTCCTTCAGTTTCCCTTAACAGCCTTGTCAGCTTTCTTGGATTTCCTCATTAAAATGCTAATGAAATTCCTCATTAAAACCAAAGAGGGCAGCTAGTTCACAGCTCACGGCCTCGTGCGCACCGAGAGGAGCAAAGGGCTATTTTGGCCAGGTTAAGCATCTGGTTTAGAGTTCAAGTTAAGTGAAGGTTAGGAGACATGTTAAGGTTTAATGGTTAGTATTAAGAGCTGGGGAATGAATGTAGCGGTAGGTCATTAGTGTGCCCTCAGTGGAATAGCAGCACAAGGCTGTAAGAGTGTGTGTTTGTGTGAGCATCTATATGACCCCATGAATACTAATAGGACCATCTGATCACTGGCTGACCATGAGTGTTCTCCCCTTTGCTTCTCTTGATGTTTTCATCACTATTGTGGTGAACTTTAGTCGCCCCCCCCCCACACACACACACACACACACACACAAACTCACACTCACAATGCTATTATTTTTGTGTTGGGACACATAAAGTGACATTGAAGTGTGCAGGTTAATGATAGGAGCGAGTGTCGCTGGCACCTACAAGCTCAGATACAAGCAGCTACATTTATATACACACACACACACAGGCAGAGATTAATGTCCCTATTATTGCTGTGGCCTTGGGCTTCATTTGTGTGCATGAGTGTGTGTGTGCTTGTTTGTCAGCAAAGCATTCATATCTTAAAAATAATAAATGAAATAAAAAAAATAATGTGTTTGTTTTATGACTCAGCATGGCCTGCACATTCTGGGTTCATCTTTTTCTTGCAGGCTTAAACTCTAATGCTCTTAAACAAAGACCCCTGTTTACTAGCTCATTAATGCTGTATGTGTCTGGGATGTGTGTGTGTGTGTGTGTGTGTGTGTGTGTGTGTGTGTGTGTGAGTAAAGCACAGAGAGAGAGTAAACAGTTATAAATATTCAGTGGGTTTTTGGAACATTTCTTTACTCTGCATCTGCCTACATCTTTTAATTCATTAATGATTTGGGAAAGTATAGGAGTGAGAGCTTACCCACTAAATGTGCACACACACAGGCAGGTGGTACATGCATGCACATACACAGAGACACTATGATCATACTTAAAAGTCACTCGGCATGTAGTAAACTGGCGGTGCCGGGCGATAATGCCACAAGCGATCCTGATGTGGTTGTGCTGTTGACTTTTCCGCCTGCTCTGTCCATCTTTGACTGCTGCAGCAACACCTCTGACAAACAACTGGCAGACAATTCTCTCCCCATTATCTGGAGAGCATCTGTGGTTGCACAGACTGACCTCCCTATAATATTATACTGAAATCATATAAAAATATCCTAACCTCTTGGTTAAGTAGCCACAACAGCAAATTTTATTTACTGCATTTGCATTTAAATTACATTTACTGCATACAACAAGAGATGTATCATAACGCCACTGTCCCGTGTGGAGCACTTATCTCCAACTCTTTTTGGGAACAAAAAAAATGGTTTTAAATGGTGCATTCATCTTAAGAGGTAGGATACTTTTCTTAAACCATAAAGGAAAACTTAACCCAAGTTTATAATATTGCTTTAATTATATTGACGTTATTATTAAACACAAGTATGTTAAGCTCAATATAAAATCTTAAACCCATCAGATGTGCTTTAAATCACTATTGGAATATTACGTTTTATTATTTGAAATGTTTGTTTTTGTGCACTTCTGGTAAATACTTTAATGCATCTCTTGATGCCTTAAATATAATCCACAACAAATTTCATGGTCACGCTTGTGTTATTTAATGCGTACAGAATTGAAATTGGTTAAAAAAGCCACTTAATAAAATATGACAATAAAATGGCGTACTGTTTATGTTTTTACGATAAAGAGTGCTGTCAGTCCACACTTCAAAATGTGTTTTGTCTCTGTCTCTACATTACATGAAAGAGAGATCATGAAAATACTGCTGTGTTTGTATAGCAAGAAAACACCTCCTCCTCACACTTGGGAAAGCATATGCTGCCTATTATCTATGTTGATCGATATCTTATAGCTCCATTAAGAGCAATGATACAGACGATATATTTGATATATCTTACTGATCTGGGTATTGATTATTAAGTTTAGTTTACATTGAAGGCAGACAATTGTGATTTAAAACAGTAACAGGGCAAGTTAAAAACCAAATGTTGCAATTGTGTTTAATTCCAAAACCACTGAATGTGTTTTGGCCTCAAACATCTATAAATGGACAGTAATTATGTACCTTGCTTGAGGGCTTGTTTGCTGCTTAGCCATATATCCACATGAATAAATGACATTCTCTCTTTTGTCCATCTCAGAAACATTTGCTTCCAAGAAACAATTAGCTACATGACTCTTCCTGGACTCAGTCCAAATTGGAATTTTTCTAATCAAAATCCATCCAACCGGATGCTCTGGCCAGTGAAACTCATATGGCATAGCTAGTTCCCATTGTCAATGTGTAAGCCAAGCTGTCATCATTTATAATTCATAGATACAAGGAACAATCAAATGCTGATAATGGCTTTGGCGTGTTTGGACGCTCTTCCGCTGCATGCTGAGTTCACAAAATGCATCTTGTTTCATGCAAATCTGTGGATTTTCTTTTTGTCTTGCATACGATTATTTCTTGACTGTGAGCCGTTATGACTGCGAACTCATCCAAACTGACTCATTCATTGTGGCTAATTTCTTTGTGTCTGAGCTGGATCTTGCTGCCAGCATTTGAAGCCCTACAGTGGGCAGATGATTGCCTTGGCCGAGACTATTACACTAATCTATCTACTCTGCTCTGCCAAGCCCTCAGCCCAGGGCGCCTGTGAGTGAGTATCTGTGTGTGTGTGTGTGTGTGTGTGTGTCTGGGTTTCATTACACGAGAGAAAGTGTCTGTATGGATGTTCCTCTATGAGTGTGCATTTGTGTACGTATATCTATATGTGTGCGTGAGTACGTGCCTGCATGCGTATGAACAGATCAACGTGTGTGAGTTTCATTAGAGTAATCTTCTCCTCTTCCACGTGGCTGTCACTGTGTCCGGGTTTTTTCCAGCATTCCTCACTGATACAGCACTACATGCTGGTAAACCCCTTATTGTGTGTGCGTGCTCGCGGATATGAGCGTGCACGTGTTTGTCTGCGTGTTAATAAACTGTAGATTTCCTCCCTCAGAGCCAGGAGGACGATGTGATAGTTACAATGTGACAATAGTTGCTCTCATCTTTTTGACTCAAGACAAATGCTTGCCTCCATGCACAGAACAGTGAACTATGATACTAGATAGTTCTATTGCAGGCCATTTCACTTGATTAAATGTTGGACAAAGCCTGCAGGCCACAAACACAAAAAGGCATCCATTGGCAACGATTCAACACACAACACCAGGGCTTCCAGGTCAAGCAGGAGCCATGTGATAAGGGGGCCATGGCTTCTAATAACTCCGCTGTAGTTCCTTTAGCAGCAAAGCCCAGTCAGACCATGTGTGATTACAACTTCCAATGTTCTAAATTATAATCACTGCTATGGGCTAGCTCATTAGTACTTCCATGTAGCTGCAGGCGAATATTGTTTTTGCATTACATATGGGGAGTGAAAGTTGTCCAGTTTAAAAAAAAATGTTGGTGATCTGAATTAAATTTTCATGTATTGTGTGAAATTTCTGTTCCCACTTGAGTGGAGTTTTCTGAGACTCACACCTGTGTAGCTAGCATTACACTTGGCTTCACGTGTGAACTTATTAACACCATGTTGTATCCAAGATTAACAAAACAAAGGTATGTTTTTGACCGACTTAAGGGAATAGTTCAACATTTTGAGAAATACGTTTATTTGCTTGCTTGCAGAGAGTTAGATGAAAAGAGACACTCATGTCTGTACAGTAAATATAAAGCTACAGCCAGCAGTGGTTAGCTTAGCTTAGCATAAAGACTGGAAACAAGAGGAAACAGCTAGCCTGGTTGTGTTGAAAGATAACAAAATCCACCTAATACATCTTAAGCTCAATAATGAATATGTTATATCTCATTTCTTTCATATGTACAAAAACAAACAAAATTGTCATAACAACATGTTTTCTTGGCCAGGCTTAGTAACTTCCTGGAGTCATTGGTTGTTAGTCTAGTCTAAGCTAACTGGCTGCTGGTGGTGACTTCATACCTTCTGTGCAGATATGAGAGTTAGAATGATCTTTTAACAAGACAGCAAATAAGCGTATTCCCCAAAATAGTAAATTATTTCTTTAAGAGTGAGGTTCAAACAAAGGGAATACAGTATATTGGCCATATGACAAACTGCGTCATAAATTGCTGGTTTACTGACATATTGATTGTTGCAACTTCAACAGTAAGAGTAAGTAGTAAATAATAACTAAGCAATTTGCATTTGATTTAAATTTGAAACCTGAAATGAGGTTTTCAACTCATGTGCAGCTACTGACACTGTGGTGAAATTGTTTTCCCAACAAAATTCATTTGTCTTGCAGATGCCTTGGTGAGCAGCATTTTTAAAGAAAAATACATTTTAACAACGCTAAAAACAACATTGCAACATTTTCTACT
Source organism: Nannoperca obscura (assembly GCA_036024295.1). Lineage (NCBI taxonomy): Eukaryota > Metazoa > Chordata > Actinopteri > Centrarchiformes > Percichthyidae > Nannoperca > Nannoperca obscura. The sequence goes on from JAVQJL010050651.1 coordinate 17,066, forward strand.
TTTGTTTTAAAATGGCATCATACACACCAAAACCCTGATAATAAAGCTGTTTCGGCCGTTAAATATTTTTGGTAAAAGAAAAAAGTAAAATGGTACAAATATCAGTGGGCTCCTGTAGAATATTACCACTACCCACTGTCATAAGAAGTGTTTGCACAGGAAAACATTGTAAAATTGCACAGAAGTGTTACCCAAACAGGAATGGGACAAAAATGTGGGTCACATAGATAGCTAAAAGTAGGTTGTCCAATTATTTCAGAAAATGGTATTCAGTGCTTCTGGCTAAAGCCTCCCATGCTACCGCAATGCAAGCTAGTCAAATTAAATAGCCTGAAACATGGAAAACGTTGTCAGATAAGCCAACAAATAGCATGCAAAAGCAGTTATGGGTTTTAAAAAACTTTCCTTTACACTGCACTTTTTAAACATATGTTATCTTCATATTCTCACATGCTTCTGTATGCTATTATATAATGCACACACTAAATGGTAATGTGACATTTTCACAATTCATTTCTTTCCTTTTCAACAGTAAGTTTTATTTTCATGTTAATTTTCTTAGCAATTAGGCAAACAATCTTGCATGACAATCACTATACTTAAAGGCATACGCAGGAGTGCAATCAAACCAGTTAAGAATAACCGGTTTCTGAGCACAAAGAGAAGAGGACTAATGGTAGTTCAACTCCTGCCCCATTACTGTTGACCTCAAAGCTAATGTGGCTCACACAGCTAATGGCACAATGCCATTCTAATAGGTCTGAGTCGCTCAGGCAGATAGAAAACATTGCAGAAGCTATCTTCTTATCTCTGTTTTACCATGCATAATGCCCCTGATGCCAGAGCTAGCTACAAGCACCCACACAGCTTGTAGTCAGAGGGGGAACAGGGATTTTAAACCCAGGCCAGGTGGCTTTGCTAACACCTCCCCATCCATTTGTATTGATTAAACCCTGTTCAAAGTCAGACTCAGGGAGAACAGTCACTGAAAAAGTAAATATTAGCCACCTAGCTAGCGGTCTAGTGGTTTTATTAATGTAGCAATGAAGTAGAACAGTTCACACTTGTGGTACCAACTTAATCAGAAGATTAGGGTAATATTTTGCCCACCAATGAACAGTGTAAGAAATAACAATTTTAATTACAGTCATAATATTACAGTTCCAAATAAAACACAGTGGCACCTCATTTACACGCAACAGTGTACAGGCATTTGCATGATATTTGATGTTTGATGTTGATATTTGATGTTCTTGTCATGTATTTACAGTGTAATATTAGAACATTTCAAGGTGAGACAGTACAGTTGCCATTTTGTTTTTTTTAAGAAATTGTGATATAATGAATAACCGCTTGCAGGGAGTAAACATATGAATACAATCTAATCTAAGATCTAATGAACCAAATTATAATTTTGAAAGGAGATATATAATATAATATATAAATAATATATAAATATCCAATTCCTATTAGGGGTAACAGGCCTAGTGCTGCAAATCAAACTGAGCTTTATCAGCTGAAACCTGCAGTCAAAAAGTCAAAAGCTTAAAGCTGCTCAATTTTAACAATAGATGGTTTAATGTGAAAAGTGTAGTGTGGAGCCCACAGAAAATGATCAACCAACTCTACAGTGCCACCCCTCAGCTCTGAAGGGTGGTTCTACAGCCCTCAAACGTTACTGTGTTGGTTCACTCTCACCGCTCTCATCAACCCCGTTTCCAGGCAGGCAGCTATCGCCCCCAAAAAACAAAGCTGATAAACACACTGTACGCTACTGCCGAGCACCACACAGCAAAGACAGTTAGTGACTATCTAGTGAACATAGCACAGCAACGAGCAGCTAAGATTTTAATTTGCTAGGTGGCTAGAAACATTCAAATGAATGCTAATGCTGCTCTGTGTCTGCTGGACCTATGCAAATAGGTAACTTCTTGCTAACAAATAAACTTTACAAGGTAAGAATACGTGTTCTGCTGCCATTTCTTTGTGCCAAGTGGCCAAAAATCGATGAATGCAGGTTTAAATAATGTTGCATTTGATTTGAAGTAAGGGGTTAGGGTTAACAGGAAGTAAGTAAGTATATCACAAAAAGACTAAAGGAGTGTCAGCAGCTTCATTTGAATGTTGCTGATTATGAAATTGAAAGTTAAAATTGAAAATATATATATTTTAACAACAAGTATGGTAGAGCATGCATGCAATTCATGCGTGGAATTAATCAGTACAAGTGGGTCAATTATTTTTCAAATGTCGAACAAAAGAGGCCCCTTGTTTACACTTTTGTCAATTCCCAATTCCAAAACAAGGGGAAGGAGGCTCCACACTTAGCAAGGTCTCATTACTGCTGAGCTCAGTGCAAACAAGCACAGCAGAGTAGATGTCAAAGTGCCATGCAACGAAAGCTGTCCCAGTTACGGTTAAGACGTTTCAGCACTATCTGTAGCTGGTTGTAGACCTCCATCTGCCCAGCTCAGCTCCATTCCTCCCGTTGAGCTGAGTCATCCACATTTCTCTTTAATGCTATGGTTGGCTCCTTCCATACTTTCTCCCTCCATAATGTCCTTTCTTCCCGTATCCATTTTTGTTTGCATTTCAGTCTCTTGTTTTTAATGTCCCATACATTAGTTTTTTCTTTTTCTCATGTAATTACTTATCTTTATATTCCTTCCTTCTTACCCCTCTTCCATTTCCCTCTTTTCATGCCTTTCTCTTAGTCCTTCCTCACTTATTTTTTCATCCCTGTTGCTCACTTTTCCTGCTTTTTACTTATTGGGCCATTGTCTGTCTTTTCCTCTTCTCTTTTCTTCATTTAACTTTTACTTCTTTTCCCTCTTTCTTTCATATTATATCTTACTTCTTTCCATCCTACTTCCCTTTTACCTGCTTTCTTTTCACCTTACTATCATATTTTTTGTTTACTCTTTCCTCTCTTCCTTTCTGCCTTAATTCCTGTTTTCCATTCTTATTCCTTCCAAACTACTTCATGTCCACCCTTTCATATCTGGTACCTGGTTCGGCTTGAGGTTTCTACCTGTTAAAAGAGAGTTTTTCCTTGCCATTGTCGCCTAGTGCTGCTCATGGTGGGATTGTTGGGTCTTTGTGTGTGGAAGCTGGTCTAGACCTGCTCCATGCGATAGAGTGCCCTGAGATAACTTTGTTATGATATGGCGCTATATAAATAAAACTGAATTGAATTAAATATCCACTCGTCTGATTGAACACTGTCGCATACATTTTCTTTATGTTCTGTTTTGTCTCGTTCTATCCCTCCTTCCTTCCTAGCTTCTTTTGCTGCCACCCCCTCAGATTGATCCTTACTGCTGTGGTTGTTCCCTCTTTACCACTTGTCCATGTTTAGAACCTCATAGACTACTTACAGCAATAACACTGTTACGTTAGACCCGGGATATGTTTATGGTGCTATAAAATCAGAATTGGAACATTAAGGTGAGATAAAGGCGGATGTTTTTTCATGCATTAAGCACAGCTGAGCAAGGTGTTATACCTGGGCCGCAGGGACCATTGGCAAGGATAAACTACTTCCTAGTGAGAGACAGAGCGGAAAAGAGACGGGGAGAGTATGCCTTTAAAAAAAGCCAGGATTCATCCCTCACCCCCTGTTGTGTAGCCTCATAAAAAAGCTTGCCACACAATTTGCTTGATGTGTAGTTTTTTTAGCAAATGGCAACCAGCCCCTGTAGCTCGATGGATCTGCTGAAGTGGAAAACAACCTCTGAAAGAACATAGAGGGAAAAAAACAAAAACAAAACAACAGGCAGAACCAATGAGGACTAGGAAAGAGGCAGAATGGGTTTTTTGTGTGTCTTCAGTAACTTCAGGAAAAGTGAATGTCAGAGTCGAGTTCATGTCCTATGGAAGAAAATACAACCTTAGGTTTGGAAGGTATTTGAAGGCCTTTATGTCTGCAGGCCTGCAGTGGATGAACTATATTGAGTCTTAAATGATGCATTTCTCTAGGGCATGTGCTTATAGAGACATGCGTATATGCACAGGGGCAAATCAAAGCTCAGTGTGGTTTAGCTCCTAGCTATACTGCTAACTTCCTCATTTCTTATGAAACAGCCTGATCCCTTGTTGATTTGGGAGTCATTGACTAACAACCTATTCTATCCTTTAGGTTGGATGACTTATTGATACTAAAAATATGCCACCCTGCATTTAACTGCACACATCGAATAAGCATGTGACACATTACACGTCTGAAATACTACACTACTATAGGCCATGTCTCCTTTTTTAAGAATTTCTTTGTTTGACTTATGGGGTAGTTTACATTTTATAATTAAAAATGTACACCATGAACTGATTTCAAGATTTTAGATGCAAATTGTTTAAATTCGACTTTTAGCATCATTCTTGGTTCAAAAACAATACTCTATAGTTCTACTTCCCCTGCTTTGTCACAAGGGGTCACAAGAAAGGTCCAAATAAAGGAATAACCCAACCCAAATGTTAGTACATTATTAATGGCTTATTGTTCATCTAAAAAGAATGAATATGTATCAATATGGTGTAGAATGTTTATTAAGTATATCTTATTAGAAAGCAGTGTTTTCTCTATCTCTCTTTTTCTGCCTTTTACCATCATCACCTATTCATAGACTAAACAATACATCTATTCTACCTATCATTTTTTTCCTTCTATTATTCCAGGATGGCTTGCATTCATCCAAACTCTTAATTAAAGGCAATAATTGGCTCTACATCTGAATTAGAGCACATTCTACTTTGTAGCCGTTTTATGGTCGTCATTGCCGATGCCGGTGATGAGTTTTACTATCATCATCGACACGGCTGTGAATTGTTCAATAAAACCAGCGAGGTGTTAAGGCCAAAGGCTATGTGGCGCTTCTGCTGTGATAGGTCATGTGTAAAAGGTTACCATATTAGTTCATCGATATCAGCCTTCCCTTGACCTGACCCTGAAATGAGGGGTTAACAGCTGGGGATGAGAAAAGGGCCGTATGGATGACTCATTTGGGGTGGCAGAAAATGTATCAGTCCCCAGAAGAAAAAAACATATTAAAACTGCAATTTTGACCACAGTGGAAGGGTGAGGAGGAATATGTCCTGAGAGGAAACCGAATACCCTTGTTAAGATATTACCAAAATGATGCAGAAAGAATGAAATCTCTAACTTAGTCAACGGACTTTGGAATAGTTTGGAACAGTTTAAGGAAAGTATACTACAGGCCTTAGTTTTAAACAAGGTTTGTAAATCACATTCATCTTGATTCTACATTAACAGAATAGAATGAAGTTGCTTGTTGTTGAAGTCCTCCCAGGGTTCGGATAATTTAAGTCAACTTCTGAATAAACTTAAACTTAAATTTAGTTCACAAGATATGGCATTACTGGTGTACTTTACTTTAATCTCTGTGGAACTGTCTAATCAAAATCGCAGAAGACAGAATAAATAAGAAGGTATTTATTCAATTTTTGAGGAGGTGGATATGCTATACAGGAAGAATTTGTGTTGCTATATTCACTTTATTAAAAGTAAGCTTTTATTGAAGTTGAATTGAAATATATTGCCAAAATGAATCTGTGCACATCATGCAGTCCCATTTTCCTTTGTACTGTACACATGATGATGATTTAAGAGAGTTATGTTGGCAGTGATTTATGAATGTTGTTGTAGACAATGATGCTCTTTAATTGTTTACATTTTTCTTCCTATTGTGTGGCTTTCTCATTGTTCTATGACACAATAATAACAGGTCATTCAATCTTTCTATAATCAAAGTTAATCATGACACTTGAAGACTATGCGGCTTGGCATTGTGTTCAGCTGCATTGTTGTTATGTTGTGACAAACTCCATATAAGTCACTTTTTACAGTGGTCTGACATCTGACCGACAGCAATAAGTGAACGCTGAAGTTTACAGTTCTGCACTGTAGCTTCTTGAGCTTCACAGACTCACAGGAGGAGCGGATTCAAAGCCCCAAATACTGAAGGTCCACATTAATCTTAAAAAGGTGCCATGTGAAGTAAATGGAATATTCTCTGTTCTCTGCAACTCTGTTCAGCAGATCTCTGTCATACACTCGACGACTCCTGAGCTGATACAATTGCGAGCATATTAACCAGATAACTTACTTTCCAGATTCCAGATTCACTTACTCTTTCACTTGCTGCAGCTTATTTAGACACTGTTCATTTTGTAAGTTATATTTGAAATCATGGCTCTTGTGTTCAGAAATGTGCCCTTTTTTAAATTGCTATTTTGATATAAAAAATACATGATTTACTGTTCTTCATTCTTCTTAATGATAATCACAAGGAAAATACTCATCATGTTATCAAGAAAGATTATTTACATTTGCTGTTTGTGAGGGGGTTTACTATTGTGACCGACTGGGCAGTAGGCCTGCCTCTGGAATAGAAATACAATACTTAAGCAGGAGGACTGGTGTTAAAACGTGTCTCAGTAAACAAATCTGCCTGTCTCAAGTGTCCTTGAGCAAGACATGGAATCCCTTTTAGCTCCAGGAGTGCTGTTCTGCATCTGACCCTGACCTCCCACTGGAAGAAGTGGTAAAGTGTTTCCCTGCAGGGATCAGGACAGAATAAAGTATTACCACTATTATATTTCAGATGGACAGCATATTGAATGTCCAGGAGGTCAACATAACCGGGAGGATGTGCCTGTAAGAGCTCTGAACTATCACTCACCTGTCCATCTGTTTATGCAGAGAGCTGGATTCACAGTATGAAGGAAACATACAGCAACCCTCCCTTAACCCAAGAGCATTATGTTGAGCAGGTGGGGAGTAAAGCGCAGAAATGTCAATGCACGGCAAATCAATACGCTCTCATTGAACCTGAAAAGTAAGTGCCTTGTCTGTGACAAAAGCACCAGTATTCCCATGTCTGTCATTCCCTTTTTCTCCCTCTTTTCACTCTCTCCCCTGTGTTTTCCACTTGTCCTTCCCTTCTCCCTCCCCGTCCCTCTCCTCTTCCTCCCCCTCCTCTTCAACTGTGTTTGGGTAATGAAAAAACAGAATCAATGGGTTGCTGCTTTGTGCCAGCAGAGGTGTTGAATGGAAATCAATCTGCTATCTAAAGGCAAGAGAGCTGCAAAATAACACAAATGACTTCAGCGCTTAATATTGGAAAAAAAAGAGAGGAAGAGTGACGTGATAGAGCGAGGAAGGACCAGGGTGGGTGGTGCAAGACTGTCTAATCACTCCTCCTCCGTGCCCCCACAGGAAGCTGTTTATTTCTGTGGCCGTCATGCTCTCCAACTTAATACTTTCCAACAAGTATTTTAAAGTCTCGGGATAAAAGTATAAACGCAGCCTTTTGAATGATGACAATCCCACTAGGCTTTGGTGTGTTTTTGTGAATAAAAGAGAGCAGCAGAGAAAGAGACTGAAAAAGAGGAAGAATCTTGAGGTGAAGCTCTATGACGTTATCTTTGAAAGACAGACAGCTATAAATCCCATCGGCGCCATCACCACAAACGATCTCTGTTTGGTATTGATATATTGGTGTATTCAGAGAGATCAAGGACCACAACTGTGTGGCTCATAGTAAAGAATCTGCATACAAATATTGGTTTCATAAAAACCTAGACTATTGTCATCATTATGACCCAGACGGCAAATCTCAACTCACCCCCAGCTCTTAATGATGATGCGTACTGATGAGGTATGTCTGAGGATTAGCGGTCATATGAAAGGCAGATAATACTGACAGATTTCCCTACGAAAGCTCTGTGTGTTTGTTAATTCCCCCTCCCCCATTTCACCGGAGTAAATATTTAGCTCAAATATCAATCATTCCCTGCGAGATCAATCTAATCTGTGTAATCCTGAGCAAACGGCAAAAGTCAAGGAGGACCAGCAGTCAAGGCCGTCCTGGTGAACCAGCAGGATAAGAGTGAGCTGCGTTGTTTGGCCAGATTCAACTGAGGATTGTGAACTTTCTCGTGTTGCAGTTTGTTTGGCATTTTTGCGGTCCATCCCTGTTTTATCTCCATGTTGGTCTAATTTGCCCCGAACCATCTGTCTGTGCTGTAATGTAATAAACAATGACAAATAGTCTGGGATGTGCTCTGATAAAAACAAGCCGCATAGTCTTCAACTTTACCACTGTTTCTGTTTTTGACAAGTTTATCTCATACTGAATAATTCACACATTTGATAATTTTTAAGATTTTCTTTGGGTATCTTGCATATTTTTATGTAATTTTTGTTTGTAGTCTATCTTTCATTTACAGGATCAAAGCACTGTAGCTCCCTTTGCAGCACCCTCGTAGCGACAGGATCCCAATGGGATCATTGAAGTTGCATCTAATCTACTGTAATCGAATCTATATAGCTCAGACTTGGGTAATTCTCTACCTCCACATTAGCCATATCATGGATCCGTTTCCATTGTGTAAACTGTCTGACTCAGCTGATTGTGATGAATGTCATGGTGATGTAGTGAATCTGTCAGTCTTACCTGTAAACCAGCGAGTCATCTTGGCTTCCATTGTACTGTATCTGGAACATCCTAATGCCTGGAATATTCCTCTGGAAGTTGAACTTGATCAGCGCCGTAGACGACGTGGCTTCAGCCGTCACCACCCTCTTATCCACCCCACCCTTTACGTCACCCGTCACGTTGCTCCCGTTGGCTCCGCCTCGGGTCGACGTGGAAATGTCTGACGATCCCGGGTCGGGCTCCTGGATGTTGTTGGTGTTGTTGGAGATGTGGGGGAGTTTTATAATAACCAGGTCTACTGTTTGGTGGGCTTCACCTGCAGGGTTGGATGAGATGCAGGTGAACGAGCCGGTGTCTTTCACAGTACTGATGAGGATGTCCAGAGTCCCGTTGGTGTAGACCAACGTTCTGGAGGAGTTCGAGACCAGTTTGCCCTCAGGAGAGATCCAGTGGATTGCTGGCTCTGGGTCACCTCTTGCCTTACACCTTCAAGGAGAGAAAACCAGTAGAGTGGAACATATTAGAATCAAGACAGCATGGGGTCAACTGTGCAGTAGAAGCAGAGCATTGCTTGATGGTGACCATGGATACTCTCCATTCCCCGTGGGTTTTAAGTGGAAGTGAAAAGAGTCTGAACATTATCAAGTATCTACTGGGACAAGAAGTATGTACAAGGGAAGAAGACAAGTGTTACGGAATTATGGGATAGCATTTTTGTAGAAATAAATTACACTTCCCATATTTGTATCAAATATCAGGTATTAAATCAGTACAGCGTACAGTTACATGTAGTTTAGAGACTATGAAGCCATATGACAATTAAGACATGCTTTGTGCAGAAGGCACCATGAGTCATTTAAGTTAAATATTTAGGAACTGAATAATAATTTCCCTTCTATTCATACCCGTGGAATTCTTACAATTACCTTTTGTCTAGATGCATGAATTAATTGAAACTGGTGCAATGAGAAAAGACTTTAAAGTCATCAAAGCTATAAGCAATCAAAAATATGGAGCACAGTGTCATCGGGGTCATTACCCTTCTCATTTTCTGTAATGACAGGTGAAGTGCTGTGAAAAATAATATGAATAAAAGCTAAGGTATTTGTAGTCATTTTGTAGTCGACTTTGCTGCTGGGTCACACTGTACACACTCTATACACAGGTGACAATGCCTGTTAGGAGCTGAAGCAAGCTCCAAATTACACAAAGTTTGAGCTTTTGTGGAAGTGAAAAGGGACAAATGAAAGATACACAAAGTCATGCATTTAGGAGGTTTTAGATATTGACCAGTTATGAAATGCTAAAAAAAAAGACTGGGTAAACTTTTATCATCGGTCATTACCAGAAGTTAATAAAATGTATGTATGAACCACCACATTTTCCTGGATTTTTGTAGTTTAATGCATTAAAATGGATGCTGCACAACATGATAAATGTTAGGTGGGTTGACCTTGTGAAAATCTCCATACCTGTACCTTATATATGGAGCTGAAGACAAGACACAATAAAGGAAAAAGAATAATAACATATCATTGATTTCCTTTGTTCCCCCTTTTCTCAATTTAATCATAATTCCATATTTGAAAACATAACATCTATCATGATTGCAAGCGTGTGACCAATATATATGCAAATTAAGTAATCATCATCTCTCAGACATGTTGTTGTCTTGATTTAGTTTCATCCTCCTTAAAGTTTTTGTGCCATGTCGCTGTCTTCTGCTTCATTGAACAGTACGACATTTCATGTGTTCTTGAGCAGCTTGTAAACCTAATGCACAACTACAGGAACTAAACCAGAGCGTATATGTGTTTATGTGTTAGTCAAGTGTGGCAGAGGGCAGAGTTGTTGTAGGATAATGAGGAAACCTTGTTGATTTTTACTGATTGCATGTGTTCATACTATTTTTAAAAATGGATAAGGATACCTGAGTGCAACTCTCTGCCCTTCAAGCACCCTCATCTCATGGGAGTATCTGGTGATGAGTGGAGGTTCGCAGAGAAACTCCTCTTCAGGGATGGACCAGAAGTATCGGCCAGAGAGGTGTTGGGGTGAGGCGCATGTCTCCAAGTCGTCCTCTCTGTTCAGCCTTCGCAGCCACAGTAACTCACAGTTGCAGTGCAGAGGGTTCCCACCGAATGACAATGCAAAAGAAGTGGAGCTCAGGATCCCTGACGTGGCCAGGACCTGGTAGTGTGAAACAATCATTCCATTAAAAACTGCTTTATGTTCAATTCAACATATTGACTGGGATTCGTCTAATTTAACTTAATTCCACCTGGACAGTTGAATGTTTGGTATCTTGCCCCTTTTCCCATTAACATATAAAGAAAGGGAAGTAAAACAAATATATATATTTTTTTTTTCTTTTCCTTCCCTATAGTGTGGGCTGCTGCTTCAAATAATTCCCAGATGTGTGACTGTATAAGATTGATTGATTTATAGTGATTCATCACTAATATGGAAGTTTCTACCATTCATATAGTTTTATCATCATATCTAAATTAAAAAAACCTATAAATGCCAAATTGTGTTTATAAAATTTAAATATGGAAAGACTTTTGGTTTCCGTGAGTGATTGTGTAGACGGTGAAACACCACATTATGTTGAAAATTAAACATTTTTCAAGGTATATATTGAAATGCAAGCATATTCTTAACCTTGAAAACATAACTTATTAAATTAAGCATTTTCCCAACTTTCAAGATTTTTTAAGAACCCTGTTCACAACTTTTGACTCTTTCTCAGGTTGGGTTTTGAAGTGGCAGGTGAGAGAACCTCTGCTCGTTGAAAAAGTGGGTCTGGTGGCAGCTTTTGGAGTTTATTAGAGGTGACGTCCAGCCGGTTGAGTTTCTGTAGCAGGGAAAATGTTCCCTCTGGAATGAAGTCCAACATGTTGTGGTCTAAGCTCAACGTATGGAGGCTGATCATTTTCTGCAGGAACAACAGAGAAAAACAGAGAACTTTACAATCCTTTTTCCTAGATGTTTTCTGATTCTAAGATATTTGAAAGAAGTAAATTGAGGAGGTTAAGAAAGTAGGGATATGAAGCTACCATGTGGTTTATTAAACACAATTGTCTAATGCAGCATCAGTTTATCTACTTTAACTTTAGCTACTTAGCCATCTCAAGTTCCCAAGCATTTAAGAAACATGTTATATATTACGTATTACATACAACTTGCTTGTTGGCTGCTAAAGAGCACTGGTTAGCACTGAAAAATGCTTAGAAATGAAAAAATCTTCTTCAATGAGAAGATAAATGACAACTATATGTGCTTTATGAATAGTGCACATAATGGCCTCTGTTCAGTCCAAAAGCCCTTAAGATCTCTTTCTTTTAATTTCAAATAAATGGCCAAAAAGCCTTTATGGCCATTTTAATGTGATTGGGATTGGCTTTTTCATAAGGGCCTCCAGCCAAACAGATTTGAAAGGCTGTTGCAGTTTAAAGAGAACCTGACCTGGATGGCCTCCCATGGAATAGAGTCCAAGTTATTGTAACTGAGGTCCAATTCCTCCAGCGCCAGCAGGTCATTGAATGCTCCCTGATGGATCAGTACCAACTGGTTGTTGTTCAGAATCAGGTGGTGAAGCTTCGACATCCCGCTGAATGTATCATTGCCTATCCTCGTCAATCGGTTACTGCAGATAAGACAGAGAGAGAGAGATTGATTCAGTACAACAGGATTTCATGCAATACCCATAATATCACACATACAGTCACCACCTGTATGCAAATCCTTACCTGTTGAGGTGTAGAGCTCTGAGGTTTTCCAGATCGGCAAAGGCATGAGGTGTGATGAAGGAGATGGTGTTTCTGGATAATGTTAGGTCCACCAGCCGTGTCATGTTTGCAAAATCTTTTCTCTTCACACTGTGGACACAGATGGGAACAGTTAAATTACACAAGAGGCAGACAGATATCCTCTCTGATACGTCCTGCAGTTCTAGAATATTAGATGTCATTTTTTTAGGCAACAGTTTTGAGGAGACAGAGCACTGTCAGAGTCAGTGTACAGAGAAAAATGAATTTGTGATGCATATTTGTCAATCTTTGAATAAAGTTGAGATATTTTATGTGAAACTCTTAAAATATTTAAAAGCAAAGAATTCATGAAGAACTAAATTCACATATGGTATAATTTTCATCCTGTGCAGCTCATTCAATATTTGTGAGTGTGAACAACTCTCTCCACAGGCCACAAACCAGAGAACCAAGGCTCTAAACTGAAAAGCCATCAGGGGACAGCCTTGAGCTGCTCCACTGACTATGACTATGACTTACTATGGGACTTGAAGAATGTGCTTTTTTCCCATCTAACTTAGTTTTATTTTATACTTATGCCAGCGGATAATGTGCACCCTTGGTGATGCCAATCTGTCAAAAAAAATTAGCGACTTACTCATCTTTTCTGGAGAAGCTCCAGGCTTTGTTGCCTGTTGACACCATAGATCAGTGTCTCAGATTTGAGGAAAAGCTGGTCGTTCTCACACATTAAGACGGACCTGATGTACTTCTTCAAGTATTAAGAGAGTACTGCATATTGGTTGTTAAAAGTTAAATGTTAGTGAAGTAGTAAAACCCTGACATTGTATATCATGATGACTTTTCCAATTCAAACAGGGGTTGTATGCTTTGTCATGTTGGACAATGTCTGACTCAATTGAAATAATCTGGCAAAAAGCATAATAGAAATATATGTTCTTTGTAGAATTATTCACACAGATGTCAGAGTTCAGAGAACACATCTTGCAAAAATAAGAAGCACTCACCAAAGAAGTCCTCCTTCTAGACAGTTGTAATAATAGCCCTTTTAGTGCTAGTAGTAACACTATCCTTGTACAGTGGGTACGGAAAGTATTCAGACCCCTTTACATTTTTCACTCTTTGTTTTATTGCAGCCATTTGCTAAAATCAAAAAAGTTCATTTTATTTCTCATTAATTTACACTCAGCACCCCATCTTGACAGAAAAAAACAGAA